>BGZK01002608.1:0-48809 GCA_005406025.1 Eumeta japonica | reverse complement strand
AAATACTACTGGGCTAGTGTTCTTTTGACTATACTTTTTTATTTAAATTTACTTTTTGCTGCCGCCATGGTGTGATGACCACGACTTTTATGCATTAATTTTATTCCTTAGTAGCAGATTCATTCTTTTTTCTCGTCACCTTTCGTTCTTGGAATATTAGTGATTTTTACATTTATTTTATCTTTACTTTAATCCTTCTTAACATTTATCCTTCACTTGTAATCTATATACACGATCCTTATTTATATCATCATGTGATATTTAATTAAATAATCTTTGATTCATAGGTTATAAAATGACACTTAAAATACAGCCCGGTAAGAAGTCAATTCGCATGTGTTCATGGATATTTATTTTCTGAATTTGGATTGGAAATCATATATCCTTTTTTAATGAGTCATTTTTCAATAATGATCTCAACATTATTTGAGAGTGAATCTCGTACATACAAAGAGACTGTATTAAACATGCGAACACAGACACCCTAAATGAATTTGTGACTTTTAAAGTTTCCAAGTTTTTTTCACATATGATATATTTTCATATATGAATTAAGTTGCCGGAGCTAAGATTCAATTACCTTAAACTTACTTTTAATAAACACACGAGGTCCGAGTTTGTACATCAAGCAAACGGCCTGCTTCTGCAGCCGATAATTTAATGAATATCCGAGGCTTGTCCCCAGAACAAGACGCCATACGACATCACGCTATACAAACAGGCAAAATATACTAATCTAGTGGTGTCGATGTCTGATAAATTCCGAACTTTTTTGACTGCATAGGTGGCAGAATTAAGCTTTTTTGCCAACATATTGATATGAGGGTATCCTCTTAAATCCCGTCATCTAATGTAATTCCTACAGATGCATTTGTTTTTAATCTGTATTAACAAATTTCAATTCTTCATTACTTACGAAAATAGCTCCGGATCCATATTTTACATTTGGAAGTGAACATTTTGTACATTTTGTTTTCATTTCATTAAGAAATAGGATATTTACAATAAACTATTTCTCTACAATAGAGATAGCATTGTTCATATGTCTTTTAACTTTGCGTAAAAAGTGTCATCTGCATACATTGCTATCTCATGAACATCCTTAAAAAAAAACCGGGTAAATTATTTGTACAGACTAAAAACCGCAAGGGTCCAAGTCTCTATGGTACACCCATTTGGACTATATATTCAGATGATCTCATGACATTGACATCAACCCTCCTTTACTCAAATACGAAGTCAGAAAGTCGAGTGCCCGGTCTTTTATTCTATAGTAACGTAGTTTTCCGATTAGAGTTTCGTGATAAAAAAAAATTGGTTGCCTGTAAAGTCGGTATACGGGCGAAAGTTTTACGTGACAACGACTTTGAATGGTAAAATCATTTTAATGTGAATATTCATTCGTATAGTAGGAAGAAGGATGAAATAATAGTAACAATTTAAAACATTTATTTATACAAAGAATTATATTTAAAACATTAATTTATACAAAGAATCTCGCACTGAATTTCATATTAACAAAATTTTATTTTTACCTTTACACATACATACGTATTTATATACAAATATACATACAATAACTTGCAATACATTTGCAAGCTATGCACTAATTCTCTAGTGCTGCGCGCGGCAGACCGATCATAGTTGAGTGGGAGAGAGACGCAAGGCATTCGGCGGCCTCTCTCGTTCGGTGACTCATCGTAACGTTACCGAGCGTTACACTTTTCATAAGTGACTCCCAGCCGCACCTAATTTAAGACGTTGTCACGTCATCAAGAAAATGCCTTGGAAAGATCGCAAAATATACCATTTACATTTTGCAAATCCTCCCAGGCTCCAAAACAATGTTGCACAAGCTCAACGCCAGTATCGATTGTTAACTAACCCCGAGTTAAGCCGAACTATTTATTAGACATTACTTTATTAGTATGAAAATGTGCTAGCAGTTGGCTTAAGATTAATTATTTAAAAATGATACTAAGTGCTGATAGTATAGATAGGCCTAAACCTGTCAGAGTTTGATACACTACTGTCTTTAAATAAAGGAATCACTTTGCTTTCTTTCATCAAATCGGGAAATACGCTTTCATTTAGACGTTTATTAAAGATACACGCCAAATGCGGCGCAATGTAATCTATAATGGAGTTTGTAATCATAATAAAAAGACCATGAAGGTCAGCAGTCCTCTTCGTGTCTAACAATTTAAATGTTTTGATAACTTCTTCAGAACACACTTATTTAAATTCTAAATTAATATTGCAGATTGGAATAATTTCCTTAATAATGATTCAGTAATGACTGATGACAGATTGTGTCCTAAAGTACTTCTCTCGAAGCTTTCTTATGGTCTTCCCGAGAAATTATACAAATAGATTGGTAATATTTTCACAGGATGGCGTATATTGATTTGTCATTCAAGGCGTAAATTCATCCAAGCGTGACCATTGATAGGTCATGCTTGGTCCCCAAGCCATTAAATGCCATCATCTCTCAAAGCTGTGCATTGTCTTCTATTTTATTCATTCAGCATGTTTATGATTTTAGAAAAATCGGTTAATATTGTTTGCTTTGCAGAGAATATTAATATATATTGGGCTCGTGTTGATAAGACTGGAAACAAACTCCACAATTTCCGCCCATGCACTTTTAAAATCTCATCAACTTCTTACAAAGGTCGGAATTCATATATGTTTACAAAACAAGAGTTCTGTTTCTGTAAAATTACTTTCAAAATAACTTGTAAAATGGAATTACACTTCTCTAAAACCACTGTATTTCACTTTTAGAGGATAGTTTGTACTCATTTTACAATAATTTGCATTATTCAAATGTAACTTGGTTTTGAAAATTAGCCGTTGAATTAAATCATTCTAAGTAAAATTTTGTAATGATAATTTGTTATTAAAGATTTGCTGCAAAACTAACTAATTGTAAAGAGATACAACCCAATATTATTAAAATCTTTTATTTACTTTCACTTATCTGTCTGTAATCAAATCGCGCGAGTTAAATTTGACTAACTTCCCGTTTTCTGATTACGCTACAATTTTGTATATATATATATATATATATATATATATATATGTATATCGTCTTACAATGAAATGTTATGATGACATGAGGTGATCCGACGATGGAGTTAGAAGGTGACCATAAAACTCCGTAATAATACGACATAACCCATAGAGTTTGGGCTCGTATGACTTGTCTTGACCAGTACTTTGGTACTAAATGATAACCAGGGTTTGATGATCAAGCCAGAAAATGGCCACAGGGACTCCGTAATAAAACGATGTAACCGCATCGAGTTTGGGGTCGTCTGATTCGTTATGATGAGTATTTTGTTTTTAGGTAATAATAATCTCTACAATGGATCTCTGGGGGGATGGACTATTTATGTTATATACTCTCAGGAACAACATGATTAAAAAAAACTACTACACAAAGAAAAACTACTACACTGAAGTGAAAGGAGAACATGGCTAATGAAAATAATGTTCACTAGCAACAACACTTGGAAAAAACATGTTTAGCGTTGGCTAAATGTAGCGAAAATATATCGTCAGAACAACGCTATATATTAGGCGTGTTGAAGATAGCATCCGTACGCAGAAAAGCAGGAAAACGAATCATCTGAAAAACTTGCTCTCAAGACAGATAACGATGGAGTAAGTACACAAGAGAGAAGAAAAAATGAATGTGAAACAATTGTACATGATTTTACCATAACTTACAAATCCTACTAATTAAATAGATGTCATTTGCTTAAATGTAAATGACATAACACTTTATGCACTCAAAACTTATGTGTCCATACTACTAATTATTACAGACTACGAAAAACGCCGCAACGTGCTACGAACTACGCCGTAGTAGATCCCGAATCATAAATACTAAAAACTTAAAAACAAAGAAAAAAATAAAAGCTTTTATTGCTTTTTAATAAAAAGAACTAAAAAGTTGAAAATAATATAATTCTCATAAGAACTATACCATTTTATAGGTATATTATATGACATGTTTTAAATAAAAGCGTGTTACATCCTGACGACAAGAGAAATAAATAAGGTGTAAAAGAAATAAAGAAGGTTGTATGGTATCGCATTTGAAAGATCCTTGTTAAGGATTCTTGAGTTGGTAAATTACGAGTAATAAAATAAGCTAAATCAATATTTTGCCCACGATCAATAACTTTATTGCCCAAAGAGCTATTACTCAATGTTGTGCTATCATAAACGTTAAATAAAGACAGAACTTTTCTTTAAATGCTATAACATGCGTCGTAAATTTTCGCAGGTCTTAGTAAAATTTATACACTCTGTTGAGTTCGCCAGTAATTGTCTCAAATTAACACAGTTCTTTGAACAAATGATATTTATTAATTTTGTTTCTTTTTAAATTTATACCAAATCTATCCATATTGGAGGCAATAAGCATACAATATTGTTTTTTAAGAGTTTTGAAAGTTTTTATTGAAATTATACTACTTTTTCCGCCTTATGAAAAAATGATGAAAGTAAATTTGCATCGGAGCGACACGAAAACTACAGTATGAAGTAGCTCGCAAGCGGCTTAGCGAGCACTTCAGACCACTAATAACTCATCTGTCAAACATCCGAGCTGGAAGAGTTGCCATTTATCAAAATGTTGACGATACTACAGACATCATTGCTCCGAATATTGACATTACTGTAAGACAGGTGGAATTAGCAAGTTCAATAGTGATATGAGTCGGTATGTAGCTAAATACAAAATAGAAGATGATAACAAAACAACGTTAACATATTCCAATTTTTCACTTAATTATTGTCATAATTTTAAATAAAAAGATTAATTTTGTATTACACTTTGTATAAGAAAATAAATATTAAATTATTTAATACTTCAAATTTTAATTATTACTTAAATAACGGTATTGACTACATCGTTTCAGTCTTTTTATTTTTCTATAGTAATTAATTATTTGATGGCACTTAAAAACATTTTGGTAATTATATCAAAGGTATAACTTCTCATGCGCGTACATAATTTACTAAACTACAGTTTCTTTTCTTTTCTTGTACAGTTTTTTTTTTTATAAAGAAAAAGAAACTACAAAAAACGGTAAGCATTTGAAATACTAACACCTGTTAACTAAATTAGTAATACTAAACAAACCGCTTACATTCTCACACTCCATTGAAATAATTACAATCGTTCTTCTTTAAGTCTACATTCCACTTAATTACTATCTATCTATTACTATTATCATTATTACTATAGCATTCCTCTTATCAGCTTTATTAATAACTAGATTTCCTTTTATTTATTTTTTTGTTTAATGGATGACAACATCTTATAATAACACATTGTACACATAATTTAAAACGTAACTACATATCGTTATTAAAATTTGTTTAATAAACCTGAAATTTTGTATTTTATCGACTCGTAAGATTAACTTTTATGCAATTTTATTTCAGTATCTATCGCTAGTATCTCTCTACGCATTTTCCAATTCTAATTCTTTATGAAATTATATTTCATTCCTTTGTTCAGAAGTGATACTTCAATCTTATTAAATCTCGTATTGGATACATCTTTACTCTCGGATAAAAGGATAATTCTTTTCATTGTGTGGGTTCAATCTATTAATATGTTGAGCCTGATTTCGCTCTATGACAAAACGTTGTAATGTTTTCTTTTGTGTTAAGAACTTTTTAAAAAATGATCATAGAAGCCTAAAAGCTATAAAGTTGGCTACTATAATTTTTATAAGATATAACTTCTATATCTATAATTCTGTATGTAATACTTTCACGTCATCGATGGGTGAGTTCAAAGTTTATGTTATGTAGATAATGATGATTTCTTTTCATTCGGATTTTGATGCAGAATTCAATGGTATGAAAAAAACTTAATTTCCATCTTAATGAGAAAAATAATTGCTTTAAATATTGAAAATGTAAACAAAAATTTGTAAAAGTCTTAAATCTTTCAACTACATAATAATGTAGCTCGATGCAACATTATTTATATATATATTTTTTATAAATGATTAAATACACTTTTTTATAATTTTCCACTTAGACGCATTTTTAGCGAAAACTATCGCACTCATATGCTAAAATGTTAAGATACCTTTTCGTAGGAAATTTAATTATGTATAATTTTCATTTGAAACATTTTTTCATATTTAGAAACATTCAGGATTTGTTTAAAAAAAAATCACTTTCTTGATATTTACTAATGCCTCAATAATCTGACTTTTGGTATATTAAATGTCTTAATACACAAATTTTCCCTTTGGTCTTATCCTTTCAGCTCAAAATGGCAAAGTTATTGCTTTATTGATTGGATTAATTATATGAAACTCTTTGATTTTTATATTAATTATTTTACCGTTATTTTTAAATAATATTCTAGCACGGTACCCTTCGAACGTCAGGCCTACCGGGAATTTGAATCAAAGATAACTGAATATAATTATGTTTATTTGATTGGTTCTTCAATTCTGTTTATGAATATCAAGTATACTCAATCAAGACACCAAACAATTCGCAATCTACTTTTTATTACAATCGAGGCCTCCTGTACTTAGGCGTGAGCCGTCGTCAACTCTTTACTCCTATCTCTGACTTTGCTGTTTTTTCCCGACTATTCTTCTACAATTCTATAATCAAATTTTATTCAAATACAAATAGAACCCGAACACATATTCGTGAGACTGAGCGCAGACGCCGAACACCTCACATGCCACTTACACCTAGCTCAGCTACTACAATATCCTTGACTCGCCTGTTTTGTAGTTTTATTCATTATTATCATAATAAAATATAAAATAATAACAAATTACTAAATTAGCCACTTAGGACTTTATTGAAAGTGACAGGAATCCTGAGTTACCATATGTAAATATTAATTTTAAATGTAGTGTCATCTTACGTATTTTGAACTCTAAAACGTGTAATAGAAGATTTAAAAATTATTTTACTTAAGTAAGTTAAGGCTTGAAAAGAAAATAAAAAGTAATGATATTCTCACAACATAAAGCCCATTGATAAAACAGTTTATTTTTTCTTTAATCGTACAGAAGTTTCATATACTTTCCAATTAGCAAAAAAAGAAATGCCCTGTATATAGGATTCTAAAAAAAAACTCGTCCTAATGAAAGCCTTTGAATGAACATGGAAAGCAAAAACATCCTTTTACGACTTATTTCATTATAAAAAAATAAAAATCGCTCATCGAAAACTTCGAAAACTTAGAAATAAGATTAAAGTAATTAATTACCTTTCAATTTACCAAACAAACAGATACAATAAAAGTTACATAGAATATTTGAGAGCGCAATAACGAAAAAGTTTTTAAATTTATTGTGACTTTAAACCTGTTTTTTTATAACATTTCACAGAAGAAAGGTTGTATCTTTTATAAGTGTACGATTACTTATAAAGTATCCCTCAGCTTTCGTTGTGGTTTACAAGTTTGAAAGGCTATTGTGTGAGGCCCACCTCTTCTATTTCTTTGAGAGTTTTTTTTTCATATTTCGCAATCTTACGAGTTTTGTACAAAATTGTTTGCATATTTTTAAACATTTAAAGCTCCTGAAGAGTATGTGAATTCTTAAAGGGTCAAGTTCTCAGTAATGTTTTCGTTGGTCATGTTTAAAACACAGACTAGTGTATGGTCTATGTAACTATAAAAATCAGTAAAACGGTTGAGTCTGCAAGTCATTCCACCACGATTTAATGACTATTTTTTGAGCTCCATAAGTTCAAAAATATATTATCTCAAAACTCAAAGACTTATTTTTAAGCTGTTCGAGTTCGAAAATTCGATAAACGGTTGATCTATAGGCCAATTCTGAAACTTTTTGCTACTTACAAATTCAAATTCTTGAAAAATGTAGTCGTCGAGGGCTGCCTCTTAGAGATGAAACGTCGAAAATATTTTATATAGATTAGATGCACAAAATATATTTTAATAATGAAAATAAACTTTAAATTACAAATGGAAAGTATAAACATTTATATATATATATATATATATGTACATGCACATGTATATTGTTGAGCGTAGCTCAGGTTGATTTCCTTTAGAACCCTTGACGGAGTCAAGGAATTCAAGTATTTAAATAATCTCTCAGATCTCAAGCTCAGAACCGTTTATTGTTCGGTTTTCCAATATTCTTTTCTTACGGATTTTAATACGAACTCTTGTCAAATTACCAATAACAATCCACTTTCTATCACTATCGAAGCTCGTGCACTTGGCATCAGCTCTTGTCTCGTTTCTACGTTCAACTATCTACTCCTTATTGACTTATTACTCGCGATATTGGATTCGAATATTCTATTCTACTTTCATATTCTAATTTTAAATCGAACGCGAACCCTCATTTGCTAAACTAAGCACCAAGGCCGGATGCTTCACATGCCACCTATTCCTATTTCCACTATGATTATATAGATATGTATTTATCTTATGCACAGCATACTTATTTGTGCAAAGTTCGCGTAAGTCACCCCTTTTCGTTACGCTTCGTGATCACCAAACATTATAATAGCCATTCCGATCACCACGCTTAAGGCGCCTATAGATGTTTCACATCAGCAAAAAATAGATTAACAGCTATCAATCTAAAGTGAGTTTGAGCTCATAAGATTAATTTGTATTCTTTTTTAAACTCTCAGAACTCTAAAATATAATTGTAAACATTTTTCAGCTCTTCGAGTTCAAACACCTAGATTCAATTAAATAAAACAAAGATATCTACCAAATATGTTGTTCGGTTTTCGTCTTCTTTGTTGCATTGAACGGAATTTTTTAACCAAAGAAATTTAATACCAAACATCATTCCAACAAGAACTTTAAAAAAAATGCAGAAATACTTGTTTGCGACTTTTTGTTAACGATAACTATATGCCTCGAACAAACCACTAATTTTGATGAAGTTCTCAATATAGATCTTCTGCTTAGAAAACGACGAAGATCACGTTGCTTTCTAAGCAGAATATCTACTTACATGTCAGAATCCAGCGGTCGAATTATTTAAGAAATATTTAAAAAGAACCCTTACTGAAAGTTTACACGCAGACGTCACTAGGAAAATGGTCAATAGAGATTCTTAGGACCCTTAAACGTCAAGATGTGATAAAAAAAATCGTTATTCCATAATCGGACCAAAAACAGTATCTTCCTAATTTATAAGAATTTTTCAGTTTTCATAGCGAGACGTTGAAAAACGGATTTCTTAAATATTTGAAGTACAATATTTTCGGGACATGTTATTCGAATTTGAATCGCTTTACGGTATTTGCCACAGTTTTGTGAGCAAAATTTCACATGTTATTATGAAAACCCTTTTTGTCTCAGAATTTTCCCATAACGATATCTCTTGAAAGTACCAAGCGATTTAAGTGCAGTTTACGACGATTGATGTTGATTTTAAGGGGACAACCTAATAAGATTTTCAAATTCATCAATAGAGTGGTAGAAAAAGTATATAATAGAAAAATTTTTTTCAAAAAATTTTCTTCTCGAATGTCTTTTGAACAAATCAACCGATATTAACATATTTAGTAAATATCAACTTAGTTTCTTAAGAAAAACACACACACGCACACACACACACACTCACACTCACGCAAACATACATACATCATTGGGAAAATAATCGAAATAGATATCAAAGACTTTAAAGATTTGGTGAAAACTCGATTTGAATCGGAATGAAAATTGTAACTCAATTTTATGAATTTTTTTCAGTTTTCATAGTAGCAAGTTAAAAATGTATTTTTAATATACGTATATTGTTATTAAAAAAGGAACTTCATTATTAGTATCTTTATTACTGGGTTGTTTTCATTAGCATTTTTATCCTAAATACAATAAAAACAGAAAACTTAGGGCAACAGCTTAGTATGAGTTTTTTTGTCTCAGCATTAAGGATTTCATTTAATTGATTGTTGTCTGGGATATTTATAATAAACAATTATTATCAGAATAAAACATTGCTTAGTCAACAACTTAGTTTACTACTTAAAATTCACTTTCGGAGATCAAATGAAAATTTATAAAATTGAGACAAACTTATTACGTCAAAATAAAGATTATTTGAAACATCATTTCAGAAGCGAATAGTGTGGTATTGTCTTAACTTTTTGTAAAAATTACTTTGAAAAATTTATATGCAAATTAGTTATTTTAAAGCTATCTCCGAAAGCAATAGTGAGCAAACCTAAAAAACGCTTAATCATTAATAGTTTTAAGTAAGTTCTCAGAGATCTTGTGGAATTCGACGAAGTTTTTATCGATCGGTCTATATAAACTCTATAATTACACGAAGAAACCAAAGGGTTATCACGTGTGAGTCTTGAGTTATACTAGAAAGAAACGAAAACGACGGTTTTGATTGCTTTGCGCAGTGCACCTCTCCCGCCTTCCCGCCCGGCGCCGACGCAAACTCAAGGTTATAATAGCTTGGATATTAATCCGAGACATATAGTTTTCACGGATAAAGATAAGAAAATTTAAAAGAAACTAGCTGTGCCCTCGGCTCCGCTCGCGTGGACTACAGAATCGTTATTTAGGTTTTTTTTATAATCAAAGCAGAATTCTAAACAGAATTTTTCTTTATGTCTGTTATGAGATAAATAATATTAAGACAACTATTTTTAATTTCAATACATTTTTACGTATTTTAGGCATTCCATATCTGTTTCAGTTTCTTAACTTGAAAAAATATACATTACTTATCAAGGCCTCTTTAATGTTAAAAGAAATATAAATTACAATTATTGTATACACAACAATCGTGAGTCGGTTCCCCGCCGTCGATAGCTGGATGTTATTTCAAAGACAAAAACCCTTATTGCGAATTATACTTACAAGATAATTATATCCTATCATGGACTCTTTTCTAGATTTTTTAAAGGTCTACTATTACTTAACAAAATAATTTGATATATCACTCATGGTTTACTCCGCGTAAGCTATTTAAACACCTCGAAAGCGTTTTTTTTTTTCTCCAACTTGTTTCACCATTATTATCTAATTATGATGGCTCACTGCTTATTTCGTACGTTGCTTTTATGATCAGATAACGCAGTTATGAATTTAAAAATACCATGTAAATGGGATTAGTGGTGCTCTTGTGAAAAGGACATAACGGACAAACAGACAGAGACACGTTAAGTTTTGTAATATTTAGTGATACAAGCTTTTTAGTTTATATCAATTAATGTTGTATTTTACACACTGTTTGTTAGACAGCGACAATATTTCTTTTCATTTTTCCAGTTCTTACTGAACATTAGCAAGTCGTTAAAAATAAATGTATGTAAAATTATTAGTATAATATCATCGATTGATTGATATATATGTTAATGGTAATTACAAGCTAATTATTAAATGTTATGGAAAGTTTGCCACAGTATATTAGCGAACACCGCATTCAATCGAGCAAGCGGTTTACGATACTGCTCAAACGCGTGCACAAACAGACAAAAATTCTAAAAATATTTTTACCTCGGTAAACAGTACAACGCGTAAATGTTTTTTCTAATATACAATGTACGACACAATACGATGTACAATGTATGCTTTACGTGTGTTTGTGTATGTGTGTGTGTGTGCGTGCGTTGCGTGCGTGTGTGTGTGTGTGTGTGTGTGTGTAATAATTACATAGAAAAGATAATAACAAATCAAGCGGGTGTTCCAAGTAATATCTATGAAATCATATACAGAATAAATATACACTGTAAATATTACGAACATTAATATCAACACTAACAGTGTTGATAGACACACAACATTGTCTAAAAAGTTATATAAAACACAGTATACACTATATATAATATAATTTTAGCAAACGATATTAAAATATTTATAGTTTGTTCTATTTTTAAGCTTTTGTTCGCTGCCTCAGACGGTTCATGCTAGGGTAGGGCTAGGAATAGGGTAATTTACAATTTTTCAAATTACTGTATTTAAAGCTTTTTGATTCGATTAAGAGTGTAAAGAAACCATTTTTTTGGTAACTATAAAAAAATAGAAATAGTGATAATTTTTTTAAATTTACTAATAGGACAGAGAACGCTCTAGTGTTCACTGGCGTCATTGATTACGAATGGTATGTATATAGAACACTGTTAAACACCGTTTTGCAAAAAAAGATGACATATAGTTTTTGTTCATTTTTATATTATAGTTCATTTTTCAATTTTAACATTGATATCATAACGGCTAGTAAGCTCAAATAATTCATCAAGAAATATAATATTCTAAGCACTGGTAATCAACTCTATTATGTACATTAAGGATAAGAATGCTCTGTCGCATAGAAGTTGTTACGCTCATTGCTAATGTAATGAATTCATAAAGAGCAAAACGTATTTGGAAATATAGTCCATGTTTTCTTTTCTTGGATTATAATAAACAAATGTAACAATATATTTTTGTGATCATAATAAATGCCATATAAACTCAATCGAGTATAACAAGACTCTTTAGATATACTTAAGGTGACATACACGACGATGATATTGCAAAATCTTATATTAAAGCATCTTGGAAATATATTTATATCACTGTGCAATATTTTAAGATAATATTATCTTCACCGGCGAAATGTTGGAATGGAGTTTAAGACAAAATATATTTGAATATCGTAAGACAAAATGTTACATTTGCTTTGCTGTATGTAATATAAAACTAGACTTTTTGCGCTCAATAATAGGGGTCAGTAAACCCGTAGAGGGCACTTGTACATTACTTCGACATCCGTGTTTCTATTACTGATACCATATTTTAAAATTCTGTAGGAAAGACGTTAGAGGCATGAAACTGTTGTTTTGAGCAAATAAAGAAAGCATTTGTAGAATCATACGAAAAAGCCAAATGACCTGCTCACAATTAACCTGACAATGAGTTCCTGAGATCCAAACACAACGTATAGGTAACGTAAAGAATTGAATTTTGAATTAGTGGCTCACTTTAGGGCAAATAGGAAAATTTTAAGGAACAGTTTTGAATACTGTAGTGCGTAGTGTGTGTGGTATAGTAAACTACAGTACTTGAAATTAAAAATACAGTTTTACTTACGAATTGCTGAAAAACCCATAAGAAATAGACGGAGTTACACTTACATGGAAAATCGTTCAATGTTCACATCCGTACAAAAATTCATATTTACATTTTTTGCATTTAAATTTGAGTGTAATTTAAAAAAAGTCATGGATGACGTATTTATAGGGACGCGAGTTCAACTCCCATTTGTCTGCTTTTTATTTGTACAGATAAGAGAAATACTACTTCTGTTTTATTCTATTCAATTCGACGCATATAGTCACATATGCGTCGTAGATACAGTAAGTGAAACCATTTTACTAATCCCATAGTGCACATCGGTTTCCATTATCCGTAACAATTTTCAAGTTTATTCATTAAATGAATCTAATACTGACTAGATGATGTTTTATTTCATAGTAAAAATATTTCTATTTCGGGAACAATTAAACCAAAAACGATCTGTGCATTATTTATTAATTTTTTCTCAAACGTATTGTACTACGTCAGGATGCGTGTACAAAACTGTTCGAACTCACTATCCAACGTTTTCATATTTACGTACAACGATGATAGTAGAAACAATTGTAAGCAAACAGTAGTACGATTATGATTTTTGATAGAATGAATAATGACGACGGCGTCGGAGGCGTGAATTTATTTGAATAATCAATATTTACAAGACACACGACGCCCGCGCGCGGCTGTTTTTTTAAGGGATTAACGGAGAAGGGACATGACGTTGCGTTGAGCAATACAGACACTGGTGTCCGGCAAAATATATATGAAAACTGGCATATTGAATCTACTAAGATAAATGCGGCAGTATTTACTCGTTGCCATCGTTCTTAATTAATGTACATGTTTTTACAAGTATCCATTGAATTTGTACGTCAATATGCATTTATGGCATTTTAATAATTCTACTGCTGTGGCGTATCCCCCCACAATCTCTCCTTTCAAATTGAGGACCTTAAGGCCCCCGCGTTGACCTAACTCGTATTTGCGTCTGCTAAGGACCTTTGTCGCCAAAGGGATGACATCGTCCATGATCAACGGCTTAATTTGCTCTCCGAGGCACGGAACGTGCGGTGTTATTGACTCAAGTTGAAAATTCATTAGTCAATTCACCAGTGATCACAGTCGAATTCGGTTTTATATATGGTCCAAATCATAAAAGTAAATTTGAAACAGTTCCCATTATGAGAATTGGCTAAGCTATTTATTTATACATGCATAAACTCGACGAAAATATAATATTGATCTCCAAAATCTAATGCGCTAATGAAACGTTCAATTTTCGAAATTGAAATCATTAAATTGATCTCAACGAGTAGTTTGTTGACAGATGATGATCTGAGTTTGATGGGATTGATGGGAGTCTTCACTGCCTTAAAGCAAACCTTCCAAGTTTGGACTCGTTAGATCGGTCTTCATGAGTAGTTCTCACGTAATATACAAACAGCTCTAACGATATTGATGAAAATTTTCACATTATATAGATACGTTAAAATCTATTATTTAAATTAATAATTTCAGCGAAATCGGTAGAATTATAATATTTTTTAGAAATCATCCTTAAATTCTTTCTCATAGAACTATAAAATTATAAATCCTTTTCCTTGGATTAAGCTATCTTATTGCCTAATTTTATTGAAATCGTTTAAATTATAAGGGTGTTTATTAATTAAGCCCACAGAACACAAACACGTAACCATAAGCCATTCAAAAGGTTTACTTTATGTTGATAAAAAAGAGTTGTACGAATTTCAAAGTCATTAATCAAATTATAAAGGTTTTTAGAAAACCTCATGGAATTTCCAGCTATTTAAATATTATATTTTATTGAAAATAGTTATGTTATGAAAGTTCTGAATGATTCTCACAGAAACCAAAAGAATGTATCGTATGTGCTTTTGATGGCTCTCAACTATCTCATATTAAATTTTATTGAAATCGATTAAACTATAAAGATTCTAAATAATTCTCAAGGAATCCTAATGATGTGTTGACCTATATCCTAGTTTTGGTTCTCCTTCCAATTGATCCCGGTCCACCTTTGATTCAATTCCAATAAATTATTCCATTTTCAAAAGTTTTCCAGTTTTCCTGATGGATCCCTGCACCTGCTGAATCTGCAGCCCAGGGTGGAACTAACAGCTGAACCGATCACCCGCATTGTGATCGGTTCAGCTGCTCCAAAGATACCTCTGTCAAACCGAGAAAGAGGCAGTTAGAGGAGGTTTATTTTATTTCATACAAAACCAGCTCTGATAATTACTTACACAACAAAACAGAAATCATAAATCAATCAAGCCGTTTATAGCCTTCCAAACTAAAATGGCAAAACGGAACTCTTATAGTTTCGTCATGTCCGTCCGTATATCCGTCCGTCCGTCGATATGTCACAGGCATTTTATACAAAAAATACAATAGTTATATTAATAAAATTTATACTTTAGATGTCTTGTGAGAGTCCCTATTTATTTTAGTACTTAAATAAAAAAAGAAAAATATTTCTAGAGGAGGCACACCATACATATAACAAAACCTGAAAAAGTCGGTATACGGGCGAAAGTTTTACGTGACAACGACTTTGAATGGTAAAATCATTTTAATGTGAATATTCATTCGTATAGTAGGAAGAAGGATGAAATAATAGTAACAATTTAAAACATTTATTTATACAAAGAATTATATTTAAAACATTAATTTATACAAAGAATCTCGCACTGAATTTCATATTAACAAAATTTTATTTTTACCTTTACACATACATACGTATTTATATACAAATATACATACAATAACTTGCAATACATTTGCAAGCTATGCACTATTCTCTAGCGCGCGCGGCAGACCGATCATAGTTGAGTGGGAGAGAGACGCAGATGGCGGGCCTCTCTCTCGTTCGGTGACTCATCGTTACGTTACCGAGCGTTACACTTTTTCAAAGTGACTCCCAGCCGCAACCTAATTTAAGACGTTGTCACGTCAAAAAATTTTTTTCAGCAAACATCAACATGTGGCACATATTTCGACAGTTCGGCTTCTAAGAAATTTTTCTTATTACGTGATAATTTTGGAAATAATCGTTCGAAAGTAGCAGAAATTGTGCGTTATTTTTTAAAGTGAAAATTCAAAAATAAAAAAAAATAACGAGGATTGTACTCAATAAATACTCTTAATGAAAATTATTTTTAACATGATCAGATACACTATTTTCGAGTTTTTAACGAAAAACTGCGCTTCTCAATAAAGGAACGTAAATGTCATGAAGATACGCTCTTTTGCTGATGCACTTTAGTTTACACTAGTTTAATAGTAATAGTCGCTTGTTTTCTAGTTAAGGGTGACTAAAGTGCTTATAACTATTCTGTGCGGAAATCATGTAAAAAATGTAAGAATATACTTTTATCATATGTAGTGCATTTCTTTGTAACAATGGCTTTGAAACCCTATAATTAATATGGTCCGACATGCTCTTGGCCAGTTTTTGAATTTTAGCGAGACTAACGAACAGCAATTGGTTTTTATATGTATACTATGTGGCCCGGCAGACGTTGTTCTGTACTTTTGTGTAGATACTTGTCCGTATAGTTAATACCATCAGCTACACTAACATGGACGTAAAATTATTTTTTTCCTTTTGTATCGATCGATGTCAATTCCAATCTGGGTATCATTTTCGATTCCGATCCTAGTCACACTCTTGATCCCACACTCGTTTGTGGCTCTAGTCCCGTTTTCAATTTCGGTTCCGGTCTCGCTTGCGTTTCTGATTCTAACCTCGTTCTCGATTTTGCTCTTCATCCTGCTTTTAATTCCGATTCCGCTCATGATTCCGTTACCGCTCCTCGCCCTTGATTTCTAATCCCGTCTTGTTTTAATCCCAATTCCGTTTTGCTCCCGACCTCGGTTGCGGTTCCGCTTTTGATTCAATTCCAATAAATTATAAAATTTTTAAGAGTTTTTTTATGTAAGAACCCTAAAAATATAACGATAAAGAGTACCCTAAATGTGGTCCAGTAAATGGAAGGTAGAAGAACCTTCCAATGAAAGTAGCATAGTGATCGATTTAGCCGTTCCGAAGTTACCCTGGACAAACAGACAGACAGCAAGACACAAAGGGTTATTTTCATTCATACAAACCGTGTCCTGTTTTTTTCTATTTGGATCAGAATAAAAAAGGAGTCGATCAGATAAGTCGAGCCGTTCTCAAGTGATGTTCTTCAATACATGTGGCAACTGATTTTTAAATATACAGATACATATTAAGCTAATAATCTTTGAGTATCTTCTTCAAGTTTTGATTTGTTAATAGTGGCTCACATGCTCCACATACTGATTAATTGTTATTTTTTATCGTTACATAGGTACATTTTAAATTACGAATGTTATATACGTGTTAAAAATAATGGTGGTACATTTACTATATAGGACTGCCCACAACTTTTGTATTATCTATCAGTGGATGAACGTGTAAGTGATCTCTTTAAACTCTTGATTTTTGACCTGATGAAATCAAAAATCGTATATATACGATCGCATATATATGAAATTTTACATTTTATACAAGCAAATGGGCATTGACTCGAATAGGATATCGTAAAAAATATTGTATGCACTCTATTGTACTGAGAAAAACTCGATTTCAGCACAATGAAAATGCAAAAGCGAATTTTTTCAATGACTTTTGTGTTGTTTACCGTGTAGGGCTCAGTAAACTCAGCTGTTTGCGATCCATTCACTAATGGTTAAATATTGAAAAAACACCAGGCTTTATTGAACTCTGGCGTGGCAGAAGTTTGTTATTTACGTGGGTCAAACTGAAAGTTCTTAGAAATTAAAAAACTAAGCAAACTAACAAGTTATTTTTACTATTAATATTTTTCAAAATGTATCCGTTGAAATCAATATATCGCTGCATTCAATGGAACCGTTGGGAAAAACACTGCCCACTTTCACTTAGGGTTCGTTTTGACGCCCTTTTCATATGGAGCCACTGCTTGCTCGGCGTCCGTAAATCACTTTCCTCAAAGTTTTTCTTTTATTTTAAGAAATAAATAAAAATCGCATGATGCGAGGTCAGGGTTGTAAAGTCGGTGAACCAGTAAAACATCCCCGAAAAGTTAGTTGTTTGTCTGGCGTTATGTGGTGAGGCATTGTGATGATGAAGGAGAATTCTACTGCGAGGTCGTTTATCCCGAACTTTTTCCAAAACAAGAGACAAGCAATTGTTAGTGTACCAGTCTGCACTGACCGTTTTTTTACCTTCTAACATAATGGTTGCATAATGACCTGCCGTTCGAAGGAGGCCACCATCATTTTTTCGAGGCTTTAACCTCTTTTTACATTGGTAAGCAGCTCTTCAAAAAGGAACACCCACTGAGCAGGCTATCTTTTGGTTTAGGGATCGTAAGTGTAAATCCAGGTATTGTTACCTGTACCTATGCAGTACCCGTATTTGAATCACCAACGGCGAATATTTGCATCATTTCGCATTGACAATCAATGCGACTGTGTCTCTGAGCTTCGGTCAAATTATGGGATATCGACCGAGTACAAAGCTTCCTGACTGCTAAATATTTATGAAGGATTTTATGCACTTGACCTATACAGATGTTTAAGATTGTCCAAATCTGTTAGTAGGTCACTCTTTTGTCAATCATTAGCCGCACAGCGCTGATGTTGTCTTTGTTCGTCGCCATAGAAGGACGTTTCTCGCGCAAATCGTCAGTCAGATTAGTGACCACTTTTCAACTACTTAATTCAGTTAGATACAGAGGTAAAAGATAGAACTTCATCATGATATGCAAACAAATGACAGATAAATACAATAACACATTAAGGTTGGCAAAAGTTCAATTTTTTGTTAAAATGTGCTTTATTATTTTGTTGATTCTAAGTAGCTAATTCTAAATATTTTATGTGTGACCTAAATAACGAGTGAAATTGACAAGTAAAATGGTATTTGTATCAAACCTACGTGCTATGAATATTGTTTAAAAAAAATTAATACTACTTACCTCCGACGACACTCTATTTACGAATCATAGCAAATTTTTGCTCGAGACTTATTTATATTCCGCGTCCCCCACTTCAGGAGTATAAAAGTCGCCCGAGTTATCGCAGAGCACCTTACTTTACGAACGAAGGCCGCTTTTACATAATCTATTTTATAATTATTTTCATCATAAAACTCAACACGGAAAACATAATTACATTTTTCTTGATCAGCTATTAGACAATTAGATGTGAAAGTCACATCTAATTGTCGAAATCATTTATACAATAACCAAGGTTTTCCACATGGTACGATCTTTGTGTATCTTTCTTGCCACACTAAAGTCTATCAACGCCTCGTGCAAGCTAATATAGCAGATCTAACATTCAGTCTCCTTCATAACTCTTTTCAATAAAACTTTCGCATACAGTTTGCCAATGATGCTGAAGAGATTTATAGTGCAGTAATTTTCATAAGCCTATTATAAATCCTTATAGTTTATAGAAGAGTAATATGAGGACTTTGCACTGGTCATTAACTACTGTACAGCTTTTCCAAAATTTTTTAAAGGGCTAGTGCAATTTTTTTCCACTATATCCTCACTACCTCTCAGCGTCTCTTTCAAAATTGTATATCTGATAGTTTTCATACATTTTTTATTCATACTAATTTAATTTTCGGTTCCATCATCATTCATATATTTCGTTCCAATAACATTCTTATTTGCAACTGTATCCCCATATGCAAAAATTCTTTCGAAATAATTCTTTCAATGTTATTTTACAAGATTATGTAACTTTAGTTCATATTCATTATTGGCTCTGATCAAATATATACACTACCTGTCAGAGTTATTTCAGGTTTTTTCTCAACTTTCCAGAAAATTTTGGGTAATCGGAAATCATCTGAAAATCTTTTTTTTTATCTGCCTTTTATTTCATTGTTCCTTCCTTGCACATATTTTTAGTTTTGATTTTTGCATTTTTGTAAATATTATTATCTTCTTCTAACCTACATTTTAAACGACTCTTTACATTATATATTTGGTAGCCAATAAATAGAGCCATGTTTTTTTCTTTTCACTTAACATATGACAATGTACTAAATTTCAATAATCATCATAAAAATAATCTTTCTCAGTAACATTTATCCTCTTATTCACTCCACATGCTTTTTTTCCTTCACTAATGATACAAATTTCGTTATCCTTTATAATTAATCAAGTCCTAAGGCACAGATTTCATCTAAGCTATCTTTCAATTGCACTATAACTCATCATCTATATTCAGATCCTGAAGTTAACCAAGTTTTATTCGCTTTAACTCCTGTAGTGACCATTTCTAGGGTTCCGAGTCAAATTGGCAAAAGGAAGCCTTATAGTTTAGTCGTGTCCGTTCCTCCGTCCGTTCAGATGTCAATAAGTTACGGGCATTTTATTCAAAACTACAAGACGTATAACTCTTATATTATATTCCTTAATTTAGTTCGACACATAAACACCTCCTATTTACCAATCGTATAATGTTATTTTAATTTTCTATATCAATTATATTATTGAATCACACTTTAAATCACTTTGCGTCGAAAATATACAAGTCTTGGTATTGACATAAATAAAAACAATAATTCTTTTCTAATAGAATAAGTTTCTAAGTAATTCTTTCAGATTTTTTTTTCTATAAATATATTTTTTATAGAAAAAAAAAAAAAAAATATTTTTTTTTCAGTTTTCTTATGTTCGATCCTAAATCAAATATTGAGATGAATCGACATCCTTCACTAATTTAGCAACTACATTTGTATTGGAGTGGACGCGGACCGGACACCATCTTATTAATCAAATTAGAGGACTCTCATTATCTAGCACGTGACGTCACTATAAGAAGTGCCGTGCGTTTTCTTTCTATTTAACTTCAGTGCATACCGTATTTTCCAAATAAACCTTCATAATTAACTTTATGCAGCTTACACAACTTACTTTATAGTTATATGTGATTTCATGTTATATAGTAAGTAGTTTAATAACATATGCTGTATGTTTGAATCTATATATATAGAACGACGGCCGGACGTCAAACAAAAGGCATCTTTAACCCAGCGATGGTCGTAAAAGCGTTCAATTTGTATTCATTGCATCCATAACTTTGTTTTGTACACCAGTTGTAACACATTGTAGTGGTCAGGCTCGCTACCTTGTATTAAGCCAATTTAAATATTTTAAAATTTAGATATTAATTTTATTTGTATATTGTTAATGCTTATTTATTTACTTTGTATATTTATTTTTATGAATAGTACGTTTACAAATCCTTCCGATACATAAACAAAAAGTCTTTAGACAAAGATCTGTTTTATTTAATAAACGTTATAGAAAACTACATTATTTTTTAACAATTGACTAGGTTTCTTTGTATTTCATTTTTAAAGGATTGAACATGTATTGCACCATAAATGTCACCTGAATTCTTTTTAATCATGCAACTAAAAGGTAACGGTTATTTATTGTTTCTTAGATGAGAGTTCATATTTTTGCACAACTTTTAAACGCAATTTGTACATTGTTCAATGATAACTTTGTAATGAATATAAAGGATACAACTGTTTGTCACTTTCATAAGAATTTTTCTAAGGTTAAAGATATAGGCACTCATCGTTGTTAGAAAATTTCAAATTCGAATACAAAATACCTTTACTTGTAAACTCAGAATACTTGAAAAACGCCATGACATTTTGTGAATTTTCACTCTACTACTCATTCGGAAGGCAGTTTTCTCTCAAGACAAATAAGCAAGGAACTCATAGGTAGCTCTGTTTTAATTTTATCATACACAGCTATGATAAATACATAACGAAATAATTCGGTAAGATGTTCAGTTCATTTATAATTCGGCTTATAAATATTCGGACATTTCATAAATGTTATTTTACCAATAATAAAAGAAATATCATTTTTACCAAAAATATCGTTAATAATAATCTTACATTTATATGAGGATAAATTTTAAATATCAGCAGGCACATCATTGAAAATGCGCATACCCTAAAGCCTCTTAAATGAATGCGTACCTTTGCGTAGTAGACTAACAAGTAAACACTTTTTAGTTACATTTTTAATACTGAGTTTATGTCAATCACTATTTCCCAATGGAATTAGTCAAAATAATATCAATATAGCAGTTTTGATGTCTGATAAAATTCGTATCTCCTTAATTACGACGACAAACTTAAGTCTTTTCGCTAACTGACATATGTGGACTCCATTGAAGCTTGTTATTTGAAGTAATGCTCAAAAATATGATAATATTAACAAACTTCATTTTTTCATTTCATATTGAAATAATTCCCAATTCATATCTTTTATTTGGAGATGAGCATTTTAGACACTTTGTTTTCATTTGATGAAGAAGTAAGTTATTTTCAGTAAACCATTTCTTTAGTTTCGAGGTAGTAATATTCACATCTTCATGAATGGTTCTCTTTAACTTTGAATAAAAAAAGGCTAATCTATAAAAATATTGTTTCAAAAATATCCTTAATAAGGCGTAATAAGTTATTAATATATACTAAAAAAAAAAAAGGGTGAAAGATTGATCCCTGTGGTGTCCCATAGACATTTATTCGAATTGTACACTCAGAAAATCTCAAGCCATTAACATCAACTGTCTAAACTCTATTATTCTGAATGTGATTTAAAAGATTAAGTGCCTGCCCTATATCTCAATAATGACGTAAATTAGATTATAATTTCATAATAAACACTATCAAATGCCTTGAAAAGATCTCAAAATACACTAAACGTATCCCGCAAATGCTTTCAGGTTCCAAAACTATAATGCACAAGCTCAACGCCAGCATCGATTGTTGAAGTCTAAGTAAAACTGAACTGTTTTATACAATAAATCATTACTATAAAATATGCTAACAGTTGATTGAAGATCTATTTTCAAAATTTTACTTATTATCTATAGTATAGATATTGGCTTAGGTTGGGGTTTCATGTACTACCGTTTTTTTAAAAAATGGAATCACTACTTTCTTTCGTCAAATTGTGAAACGTATCTTCATCTATACATTTATTTAAGATAAAGAGCAAGTGTGGCTCAATGCAAGAGATAATAGAGTTTACAAACCTAATAAAAAAAAACCATGAAAATCACCAGTCCTCTTCATGTCTAACGATTTATGTTTCAATAATATAACCTATATTGAACTCCCATATTTTGATTTCAAATGAATTTACAGATTGGAATACTTTCCGTCGAGTATGATTGTACGATAAGTGTGCGGTACGAGTTAAGAGTTTTAGTAGTCGAAATGTGAAAGTCAATGAAGAACTTCTCGAAGGAGCTCTATGTCCTTCTAAAAGATCTTGTCATTAACCTAAATTGAAATTCGGCCCTTATTTTTTTTTTACTCTCGTTCTTTATAATACCCCAAGTCATTTTCATCATATTCTCCCTATTTTTTATTTTGTATATGCCGTGCTTAACATTAACCGAGATGAAAATACGTTTGAAATTTTTGAAGTGATTTCTCATAATGAAAGCTGTGCATTTTGATAATTTTAAGAAATTTTATTCTTTGTCTAATTATCTATTTCTTAATTTAAGCAACAATTCTTTGTTTATATATACAATGTTTCCCCTGGTTTCACATCCAACAAGCGTTGGGAGGAAGCTCCTCTCGGAACTGACCAGTGTGACTAAACAGGTCTAACGATTCTCACCATTTGAGAAAATTTTCATAAGATGCGGTAGACTGTGGACACCATGCCGCAATCAATTTGGCTGTAACATAAGAATGAATAGGCTCGACCGGTGAAATACCACACTCTCACGGAGTACGTGAAGTAGCAGCTTTCGCTGTCACATTTTGCTCAATGAGTGTCAGTTCTGATGACCCACTTTCTCTCCGTCACCCTATTCTCTCTCTAGCGATCCTCTCCATCACATATCTTCCTCCTACCTATGAAACCGGCAATCGACTGATGACTTATCTGAGGTTGCGAGTGTCCATGGGCGACGGTGACTATCTATTCTCTGATGGCGCGCAAGCTCGTTTACGGCTTTAATCGATAAATATAATAAAACGAACTAAAAAATATAAAACAATTTCTCTAAGCCTTATGAAAAATGAAACTACGTACAGATTTTAACTTGTTACAGGTTACCTTTAAAAGTTGTGATTGTGAACATATAATAGGTAGTCTTTAAAATAATTGTAATATTTGAAACTAAAAAACTTTTGACCGTTACGGGACACTCGATAGCTGCAAAACAAATAAGTTAATCTTAGAACTTAAAGTGAATAAATACTAATAAAGAAAATATGTGTTAAAATAATAAAAAAGAATGAAGTTTGTTATTAAAATCAATATGCATTTCTTATTATTTAAAATATACTAGCAATTTTAAAATATTTATACTTATAAACAGATAAGGTATTTTGAATTAATAATATATCACTATTTCGAATTGCTTTAAGCACTTAAAAAAAAGATATTTTACGTTGACTAGCGACATCTCGGCTCCCAGTGGACCGAGCTCAGCGAAAAAGTCACTGAGCCCCTCTAGACGTATTCTTTCAGTCACATCTAATTTCAAGAGTATCCAAGACGAACTTCCAAATTTGGGAGCTACATTGATGCCGCCGGGTCAAAGGGGGTAAGATTTTTCGGACTACCCAATAAACTTAAACTCGGGAGTCTAACTCTTCCCGTTTAGAGTTTATACCAGAAAAACTAAAAATTGAGCCATCGGCCTTAAAATCGGTTTTTTGTAGTCTTCTCCGCTTCAGGATTTTAACGAAAATGAAATCAATCAATTTGCGTCGTCGGGCTGCTGCTGCTAGCACATTAAAAAACAAAACTTTGTTTTTTAAGGGCTGTTATTTTGTGTTCAGTCCTAAAAAACCTCTTAGGAAACAAAACGAAAAAATGGAAGCAGAGAGACCCAAGAGAGGTCTCAATCGATGAAGGGCTGGCAGATATACAGGGAAAAATATGGGATTTGAGAAAACATTTTAATAAAAGAATTTTATTTACTGGTTTTATATTTTCGACCGGTGATTCCAGAGGGAAATCTCCGACCCAGTAGCCTGAAATTGGGGTACAATTTCACGGCTATATAAAAAATATGTCAATTAATTACAAAAATTAATACCTTTTTCAACAATAATTACATAAAGATAAGTTAAGAATTATTTTTTATTTATTTAGACAATATAATACAATATTTTCAATTTTATCTATAACTCATAATTGTGTCAATTAATAAGTAATATATAATTTCAATTCCATTAAATAAATTTCGATAATAATAAATTATATAGGATGACTTCATAGTAATTAAAACAATAAAAGTAAATTCTTTTAATATTTCAAGTATATGTCAAATAAAGCAACAAGTTAAATTAAGTAAGGAAATAATGTCATACTTCTTTTGGTAACACAAATCCAAAGTATAATATTAACACGAAATAATAATAGTTCTATCAAAATACTTCCAATTTTTTATTAATAAATTATTCTGTCAATTAATTAATGAAAATAGTAAATAATTTAAACTCAATGTCTTAATTTAAATATTAGCTAAATTTAAAGTTTAATGAGGTGAAGTCAGAATAAAAATGTATAATAGGTATGTGCACGCACTTATACAAAGGAGTCTAGAGCGGCGGCTAGTGGGGGCAACACGGCATGATAGTGTAATAAGTTTGTAAGTTTGCCGTCCCGGCATTCGAGTCGATTTTACCGCTAAAGGGCGCCAATTAATGTTTCACATCAAAATAATTTTATAACTGTTGTAATGTGAGGGCATACAACAGTTATAAAATAACTGTAGAGAGTAGCTATCGGTAAGAAATCTATTCGTGCTTTTACATAATATATCATGAAACAAAACAAATAACGCCCTCCATTTATTCAGTTATTATGAAACTACATATAGGATGTACGTGCGAACGAAAAGCTTTCCAAAACAAACTCGGGTTCATTTTCATATTTCTTTCACTAAAGATTGTAAAAATTCTTTGACTTTTAAAAGCTACACCATTCTCGAACAATATAGCCCACATTTTATTTTATTACTGCTAGCATTTCCATCAAATCAGAACCGTGATCGGTAGCAGAATGGAAATTGCACGCAAGGCGAGAAATAGAATTAAAAGTGGAGACCGAGATTGTAATCGAGACCAACAACCAAGGACAAAATAGAGTGTGTGATCGAAATTAGAATCTAGTGCGTGACCGGAAACGGAATGAGAAGGAGTACTAAGATCAAAATTTAAAGCAAGACGGTATTAATAATAAATTTGGGATCTTCTTAGATCTAGGCCGAAGTCGGAATAGAGAATGAAAGAAATTGACATTGGAAGGAGGATCGGGATAAGTATCTAGAGTGGGATCTGAAATTTGATTTCGTGATGAGGTGATATACAGGATTACAAAATTCAATTTATATTTATGCGTTGGAGCCACGGGCCAAAGCTAGTATGCTGTAAAAACACTTTTGCATATGCAGTATATGTTGCATGCTTACAAGCGTAATTATATATATATATATAGTAATATTACATTGTTATAATAAAACTGTATTATTTTTCTGTTTAATTCTTTAAAATTTTATTTGTTTTGGATTAGTATATTTATTAGTGTTTTATAGAACGTACATAATAAATTAAAGATCGTAGTATGCATTTCTAAATATCACATCGTAGTAAGCATTTTACCATGTTTCGTTTGAAATGTATCGGCTTCGTTTCATTTTATTCTATTCTTCGTTTTAAAGCCGATTATACATAATACACTTACAAAGAAGAAACAATGAAATCCATAAACGTAATTCTAACATTTGATAGATTGTTCGTACATTATGTGACACACCTTACGTTTACACTGTAATGATTTCTTTTATTATATATTATTATTATATATATTTTATTAAATTTTATATTAAATCTTTGTTTAACGGTTAATACAATACTATAATTTAAAAAATCGAATGGTAATTATTTAAAGTGATTTAATAGAATTTTAAAGCACATGGAAAATTCTAATTAATATTCTACTACATTTTTCATTAATATTCTATTACATAAAAATATTAAAAAGGTTTTATATAGTATAATCAATAACAAAATACTTGTATGGTAATGGAGAATGTAATCAACTGAAAACCAGTGAAGGGATATTCAATACTTTTTTTGCATTCCGTGAGAATTTCTAAGAACCCTTTAATTATAATCATAATAATAAGCTCTTTTTTATTTCCTGTTTTACAATGGATACGTAGTAAAATATAATAAAAATAACAGTTATTGATCAACAAGAATCCCGATTTGAGTAAAGGCCTCCTCCAAAGATGCCCATTTCTCTCGGTCCTGTGCTATGGAGTACTAGTCTGAACCAGCTGATCTTTTGAGATCTTCTTCCCAGCGGGTTAAGGGTCTTCCCCTCCAACTCTTGCCTGGTGGTCCTTTCCACTGGGTTACTCTTGTGGTCCATTTTTTGTCAGACATTCTCGCTACATGTCCAGCCTATTGCCATTTCCGCTTTAGAGCAAAGGGTTCAATGTAACAAAGTATAAATGTGATATGTTCTTCTATTTTATTACCCTGTCGTCTAACTTCCGAAATACCCATTATATCATAATTAATTTTATTTATGCATTCTTCTAGTTCTAATAGCCGACCGTATGATAGTACGGTTCTAACGTTATATGTTATAATATTTAAGTGAGTGTTTAGTTGAGATTCGAAATTTTTGAAGGTAATTTTGAGTTATCAATCTTTGAAGGGTTTTGGTCGTAATCTTCCACGGGGATCAGCTGGGTTGGGAGATTTTCTATATTTTTTAACTTAGTTTGTTTGTTTGTGGTATCAGTTTGCAGAAAGGGCGGTAGTTGCTATATTTTGGTTGCATTTTCATTAGTTAAGAAGTTCAACATGCTCGCTTTTATAACTCCTTCAGTGACACTATTTGACCATGTGACCTTGAATTGAGAACCAGACTGTTGATATTTATTCTTTTTTGTTTTATTTTAATTAGGCCGCTTTTACTAAATCGTACTATAAATATTATTGAAAGCTAATAAAAAGAAATCCAATTCATATTTAAGGTTCCGTGAGATTACAAAGAACACTTATAATTTAACCGAATTTCATGAAATTTAGAATGGAAACTCCGAAAAACTAGCAAAGGGATATTCGATGCATTTTTAAGGTTCCATCACAATTACTGAGGATCCTTATAATTTAACCGATTTCAAAAAAATTACCAAAATTAATAAAATTTAGAATGGATGCAACTGAATACCAATCTCTGGATATTCGATACATTTTTAGGGTTCCGTAAGAATTAGTGAAAGAGAAAACATCCTCATAAAAAAAAAGATTTCATTAAAATTTAGTATTAAGACAATTTAAAACCATTAAAAGGGTATGCGATACATTTTTATAGTTTCGTGATAATTTCTAAGAAAACTTTAATTAAGGCGATTTTAATAAAAATTATTATAGATATGAATGTAACCCACTTAAAGGATATCCAATACATTTTTATGGTTCCGTACAAATAACTGAGAACCCTTATAATTTAACCTATTTTAATAAAATTTTGAATGTAGACAATGAATACCAACGAAAGGATTTGCAAAATATTTTTAAAATTCCGTGAGAACCATGATCATTAAGCTAATTCCAATAAAATTTGAAATGGATATAACTGAAAGTCAGTAAAAGGAGATTCGTTATATTTTTTAGAGTTCTGTGAATATTACTAGGAATCCACATAGTTAAACCGATTTCGCCGAAATTTATAAAATTATTCTAATTAGTAAATACGAGTTGTGGTTAGAGTAGCTTGTGGTTCGGTGATTGTGTTTTGTGAGATTAACAAGCACTCTCATAATATACTTGGAGTGATTTTAATAAAATTGCTATAGAGGTAGTCTAAATCGAGCAAAAGGACTACGTTGTTTTTAATGTATAAAACATTTTAGCTTCACTGAAAATTACTGAAAAGTAGGGAATATGGTTGGACCAGTTTCATTGAAATTTTCAGTATGTTAAACGAAATTTGTCTCAGAATACCAAAATTGCAGCCCATGACTCGAAAGAAAGTAAATATATACCTAATTTATAAACATTATTTATTAATAAATTACACCAAAAATATAGGATGGTGTAACAAATGCAGATGCTGGGCGAGAATGGAATTTTCCATTTGCAAAAAACGATGTCTTTCAATTCTTGTCAAATGCCTGCCAATGGTTACTGACAATAATTTAAAGAAAACACAATAAAGCTCATGGCGCATACGTTTCTTACATGCTAAACAGTTTTTAACAAGTTTCTAGCCCAAACCAGCAAAAAAATCAGGCATTTCTGAGTAACAGTCAAACGTGTAGGCCAAAATGAGAATAATTTAAAAAATGTTGACAAAGATTGGAAAATGATTTGAGCATCTATAACACGATCATTTTATATGTAAAATATTTTGAAAAATTATACATAGTAAATTGTTTACAAATCATTAACAAACGTATACTGTTAAATAAGAACTAATATTAACATAACTGGCTTACGAAACTGCAAATTATCGAAATTCCTATGCGTCCATACGGTTTTTATACACCTTTAGTTCGCGCTACCTGTGAAAGGGCCCCGCTTTCGACCTAGTAAGTACGCATACTGTGTTAACTACATAGTAGACTAGAAATCCTCAAAATTTCATCTTCTAAAATGACGTAGGTCTGGGGCCCTGGGATCTTGGTCTATACAAGTCATCCAAAGTTATCAAATATTTCAAAAGAAAAGCAAAGTGTATGCAAATATTATTGTTGTCAAATGTGTATTCCTAAAGGCTGGCTTACTAAGAGGCATTCGATTTCAAAATGTACATACCTAATTTAAAGAAAATGTAAACAAACAAATTTAATTCCTTATTTTTTTTAATGTCATATTTCTTTTGAGCCTATTCATCCGTCGATTTCCATCGTCGTCCGATCCATTGGAAGTAATCCTACGTCGCAGTAATAATTGTTACCTTTTATTTTGCATTTATAGTGTTAAAATTACCATAACACGATCTAGAATGACTGCCTATAGTAAAATTAATATTGCGTGTATCAGGTAACAACGTCTATATGTTTCAAATATGTTGTATCTCTAGAGAATTCGCGCAATTTCAAAGTATTTTCTGTGGAAATCTTTATTATTTTACCTCACATAAACCTCTTTTCACAATCATTTTTATTTCCTCCTTTGTTTTACCTGAAAAATCTTTTCTCGAAACAATTTTGCAGGCTCAATATTTCCGTAAATAGACATTACATAAATATTTTCAATGTTTATTGCACGAATTAACGTGAAATTTTTAATATAATTTTAGTTCATACATATCCGATCACATAGTTATTATAGTTATAATATGAAATTATAGTTATAATATGAAACGAAACAATTTATCATCTCATTTGATTCATAAATTCGAAAAGTTTTATCTGTGGAAATCAGAACTAGTTACGAAAAGCGTATAAGAACAGTGACACAAGTGTGTTCAAACCCCGATCTCGAACACGTAAACCGCGTCGAAAACGAAGTCCTCCGTAGGTCCTCGTTACCTCCCAAAGACGATCTACCGTCGGTCTCGGCAGACGAGGTCCAAAACTCATCAGAGAGTTAAAACCCAGAAAGGCACCGGGCCTGGATGGGGTAAACAACAAAGCAAAATGCTTTTCTGCGCCATTGGTGGCGCTACTGGTCGCAATTTTCAATACTTGCATCCAAAATTGTCACTTTCCCGAAGCATGAAAGAAGCCGTCATTATCGGAATTCCGAAACCGGGAAACCTCGCGACCTCCCCACTAGCTATAGGCCGATCAGCCTCCTGAGCGGTCTAGGCAAATTATTCGAGAAAGTCCTCAAATCACGACTCAGTGATCATCTGTTAAAAGGCCTGATCATCAACGAACAGTTCGGATTCAGGCCAAACCACTCCTGCCCAACAAGCCCTCCGACTTGTCGAACACATCTCGGAGGGTTTTAAACGCAAACGAAAACTGTAGCAGCTTTCGATGTCGCAAAGGCATTCGATAAAGTTTGGCACGCCGGCTTAATATACAAACTCCACCAGCTACAAGTCCCAGATCGTCTCTGTCTTCATCATCCAACAGTACCTGACGAACAGACATTTCTCCTTCCGGCATGAAAAGCATTTCTGCCAAAGACTGATCACAGCCGGAGTCCCTCAAGGCTCCACACTCTCCCCGCTGCTTTACTCCGCGTACACGAACGACATTCCGCGCCCGCAAACAGGCGTCCAACTCGCGCTTCGCCGACGACACCGCCCTATACCTGAGCGGTAGTAATTTCCAGTAATTACTCCTCGCCTCCAGAAGGCCATCGACGAGCTGACGCGATGGTTCCAAACCTGGAGAATCGAGGTTAATCCCGAAAAATCAGCCATATTCTTCAATTACAGCCGCGTCAAAAAGAGAAGTTGTACCATACAACTCACCAACATTCCGCATAAACAAATCATCTATTCCGTGGCATCACAAATATAAATATTTAGGAATCACGCTTGACAAACATCTTCACTTCAAAGATCATATCAAGCGTGTTAGACAGAATGCTCAATTATACCTGTCACGCCTCAGCAGCATGATCGGTAAAAGAGCAAAATGAGCCTTAGAAATAAATGCACACTCTACAAAGTGCATACGGCCGGTGATGACGTACGCGGCGCCAGTCTTCGCCCACGCCAACCCTAAGGCACTCTACCAACTCCAGGTTCTGCAAAACAACTTCTGCAGAAGAGCCTGGCGCACCCTGGTACGTCGGAACGATATCCTCCATAGGGACTTAGAACTCCCACGATCTCCAAATACATGCAGGACATGTCGAAAAGTTCTTCGACACAGCTGCTAACCATCCCAACCCACTACTACAAACAGCCGTATCCATGAGCCTCCACATCATTTCATCCGAAGGCCACGGAATGTCCTTTCAGACCCACCGGACGAACTCACCGCTGAGGTCGAAAGGCTAACAAACATAAACAAAGACATGACAGAACTCTAGGCACGGACACCTCCCAACATTACGACCGTAAATGGTCATCCAACCGGTGCGCCTCCGCGCTCCTGGCACCCTGCTAGAGGTTAAGCCTGAGCTAAACCTCCACGTGATTTTATGCCGAGATGCCCATCTTGAGGCATCCATAGCAATCACGCGCCGACGGCATCCCATGCCGATCGGCCGCGACAGATGAAGTCCTCAAAGTTCCAAATTATTGGGACTACGGACAACGGCCAACCATCAGGTCGCTTCGGGGTTTTGGTCCGTGAGAGTCGGACCCACGCACGCGGGTGCGTGGATATACATTAGTTTTTTATCCCTGCAAGGAGAAACCTAAAAAAAAGTGTTCAAACAAGATCACACTAAAATATGTAATGTAAAGATTTATTTGCCAACGCGAAAGATATAAAAAATACATTCACAAAATGAAAATTAATTAGCTAATATATCTACTTATTGGTTGAAGCATTACCTTGGGTTTGATAATGCATTCTGAACTGTAAACAGGAAATATTTTTGAATTTTAAAAGTACTGCTTACGAATTTTAATTATCTACAGCACATAATATACGACGTACCTAAATTAATAATCTCATATAAATGTAAATAATACATTTACATATATATATATATTACACATAACTATTTATATATACAAGTATATGGCAAATGGACTATAAGTAGATAATAAATAATTTTTTTATGCCTCATGAAGAATAAAACCACATTTTTAGATCGTCCTGAAAATATATTCATTGTGAGTTTTTAATAGATTTTAAATTATCTGTAACATTTGAAACGAAAAATGTGAGGATGTGAAAAATCAGTGAGCAAATTCTCTCAAAGGTAAATGAAAAAAGGTGTTTTCCAGGCTATGTTGCCGCTTCATTCATGCGACGCGTCTTGTCTTTGTCTAGCTCGTACGATTAGTAAAGCTGAAAGTGGCAACTGTAGGGCAATGCTAAAGCATATTGTGGTTGCGCACATTTCTTTCACACCTTTATCATTATTACGGTGTGTTTGTAAACATGTCAAAGAAATATATAATCTAAAAGTGGTGTGATCACTTTCAATTTTAAAGAATAAATTATAATATTCTGTTGCATATATTTTCATGAATTTCAAAATTATATACTAAAATAACTAAATGATCTTATTTCGCGGAATCTCGTAACGAAATTCACATTTTTTAAATGTTATTTGTGTATTTATTTATAAAGTAAAAGCAAGACGAAATAAATTTGTATGAAATCAACGTTTTACGTTTATCCATAAATGTAACCAAACTCATACGTGATATGCTATACTTAAGTATAAATAATAATCATGCACTCTTCAATTACAAAAGGATCGTTTTAGAGTGTAATAAGATAATTATCCATGATAGCATTCACACTATTTTTATTGCGTTCTAATTTAATGTTCACAACGACATTATCATTAACATTATCATACAATTATGATCTTTGAACTAAACTTCGCGTTCTAAGGGTAACAAATTAATTAATCCGTGCCATACTGAGCTACCGTGTGCACGTTTAGTTATTATAATGACGTCCAATTAACTCGACTGTGTGATAACTCGATAAAGTTAATTCCACTGTATTGTACTATTCCCGACATGGATTTGCAGCTCGAATTCAATCGCAGCAACAGAATTTGACAAACCGTTAATTAATCTTAAATGTGTGACGTATCTTGAATAGCACAATCACAGTAAGAACTTAATGTAACATAACAAGGCGCAGGTGAAGATGAATTTATTGTAAGGGAACAAGGGTCGTTTCCATTCAAAGGTCACATCTTGTACAGTTTTAGGTTTGTTTCAGAAATATTCTGGTTTGCTTCGTAAAGGCTAAACATCTCTGGCTAGTGTTTGTGGTAGATAGACAAAGAAAATGCGATTAAGCGACATGGCAGCTCGTTTTAGGTTGAAAATTTAATATTCCCTTTGTGAATGTTAGATCTCTTTGAATTTAATAAAGGGATTGTTATTACTATAAATTATTTATTTGTAGTTAATTACTGTTCTACTGTTCAGGAGATTAATAAGTCTGTTCGGATCTTAGCTCTATCATCCAGCTAAGCTATTAATTTTCTCCTCTTTATTTTAAAAATAATATGGTTTAATAATTATATTAGAGAAGATTAAAAGTAAGAAGGGTATTTGAACATTTCTGGGCTCCTACTTAAACGTTTATTTTCTGTCAGAATTTTAGTCAAAGAATTAATATTATTAATATATATATATATATATATATATATATATTAAATATATAATATATATATTAAATTATTGCATAAAAGACAGTCACTATTTCTTTTATTTCGGTTGCACTAAAGTGACATTCTAGCCTTTAGCGATGTATATTGTATAGCCTAAAAATAAGTGTTGCAAGCTCATCCAAAAATAACAAACAGGTGGTAGAGATCGATACCAAAGTTCAAACTGTATTTTCATATTTAAGTACTCTACGATTTGCATTTATTTTATTATTATTATCTTAAATAAAGCTTAAGCCTTTACTTCGGTGTTTATATTATTTCTATTTATGAATATCGTTTCATGCATTTGTTTATTATTTATTCTGTTATTTAGAGACTACAGCAAATTATCGCACAATTTTATATATCCAGTACCGCAACAAAAATTTCTATGTTTCAACTGTACAATAAATGTGTTTTAAATGAAAACCGTTGATGATTAAATTTATAATTTTTTAATTTTTTATTTAATTTATTATCATTGGAGTATTTCACGACAGTTATGTACCACAATAGGACAATATAACCGAAATAGTCCAAGCGCCATCGTCGAAACTACTGTCATTATATCACACGACCCAGTCTACAGATCTGATGCCAGGATTTCAGCCGAGAAAACAACCCAAGCCTTACACACAACCCGAGGTTTACCTCTTACCTTTTTAAGGGCACTGGAGTAAATAACAGTACCTGAGCAGGTCCCGACGCCTCGATGAGAACCGCTGACAAAGGCCGTTGTTAGAGGCCCGCATCGCTTTTGTGTTTGCCCATTTCGCTCCTTTCACTTTCCGCGAAGACGATCGAGCCGCGCCTTTTGAGTCCCGTTTCGCTACTTAAATTTTAATCGGCAATAATGAATCGAAGTAAACTTCATAACGACGTGAACATTTAACAAATTAATTTGCATCGATGCTATGTTGGAGAATAATTAAAAGAAGACGCCGTGATCAGTATCCTGGAACATTCCATTTCATAATGGAAGATGAAGAAAACGTAATTGCAATCTGGATCGTCTCGAAAAAAATAAGATAATTTATGTAATTGAACGAGCTGTGTGAAAAATAACTTACAAAGTATGTTAATTTAATTCCCAAGTACATTTCAACTAATCATTTGAGTTTTTAAACAGATTTTCTTTTTTGTGAGTAAATATTAAGATTTTAATTAAGTATATAACATATTTGGGTTAAATAAATTTACCCTCAATCTCAAATCAATGCAAGCAAGGCATTTATTTCATTTGTCAACTGAGTTTATCGATGATCATATTTTAAAAGAGAGAAAGTGACTGATAATAATTTAAACAATGTACTTGCACTATCTCATTACCTTCAACATAACAAACTTTAAACGAAATCTATGTATTACAGGGTACAACTTTTCAATAGGTCTAATAGAGATTCCTATGCGACATACTATGCTCTAGACGAAAAATTAGAAAATATACCTTCAATAATTTTTAGAAAATATATATAATTAGAAAATATAACGCGTGACACAAGCATTGTACCATTGTATAAATAAAAGAATTATAATGATTTTGAGTTCATGAGACCAAAGTAAAGCTACGAAGAAATCAATATTAACATAAAATTCTAATCAGTAAGGTGCATTTCATCCTTCAAGGTATCTTAGAAAAAATTAATTTCTATTTTTCTATTAAACGAGCAATTCTTGTATTTCATGCGACGGCGATCTAGCAAACAGTTTAGGGCAGTTTGCGAAAACTTTTCTTGATTGAGATGATTTTTTTTTTATTGAATAAAGCTTGCTTAACTAATGGCATCAAGCTTAATAAACTACAAGTAAATACTACATAAATAAAATACAATAGTAATTGAATATTGGTAAATTTTGTAATTGAATATGAAAATGTTATGAGGAATGAAATGAAAATGTTGAAACTAGGGCTTCCAATCCCGCAATACCGAGATCTCGGTATTCCGGGATCCCGCATCATTTTTTTAGTCCCGCGTGCTGCGGGATTACGTGTGCGGGATCCCGCTCGATTTGCGGGACTGTAAAAAAACATGCACACGACCATTCACGACCGCGAACGGTCGGCTTCGGCTACTGACTGCTAGCGCGGCACGGCTCGGCGTGTCGCTGCCGTACGTCTCAATGCGGGGGCGACGAGTGTCATTTGTCTATGCTTCTTACAACTGCTAACAAATATTCTCTTTCATTTGACGGCGCGAAAAATTGATAAATATTTAAATTATTACTTTTCCAGTATATTATTAAAGTGTATTGGTGCAGTTATACTATAATTAAAAATTAAAATGTCCAGTATAGTGAAATATAGTTCTTTTGCGAGTAATTCGTTTGTTTGGGAACATTTTCTTAAATCTGAAGATGGATTATCTGCAAAATGTAAACGTTGCAAGACTGTTATCAAAACCACTGCTAGGTCCACGAAAGGATTACACGTGCATTTAAAAGCCAAGCATCAAATAGAGGACTTAAACAAAAAAGTACCCGAAAATGCTGTATCGTCATCAAGTGTGAGTACAAACTTGTCCATGTTATCTCCAGAATTACCGTCGCCTTCAAAGAGGACGAAAATTACCCATCATTTTCCAATCCAAAACAGTGAAAATTCAATGAAAGAAAGGGTTGCACGTATGACTGCAAAGGACGGATTACCTTTGAGTGTTTTCGTCACCTCAGAAGATTTACGAGAATTGTTTAAAGCTAAAGGCTTCCTTCTGCCACGATCGTCAACAACTATTCGAATGATGGTTATGAATTACGGTATGACTCTTCGTATGAAAGTTGTCAATGAATTGTCGCAATTGAAAGAAACTGGCCACCGTTTCTCGCTTACTTTTGACGAGTGGACATCTTCAAGTAACAGGCGGTATCTAAACATCAACGCACATACCTACGCAAATGATCGTGCTTTGTTTTGGAATTTAGGACTTACTCGTATTTTGGAAGTATGCCAGCAACCGTTTGCGTAGAGACTTTAAGAAAGAAATTAAAGAAATTTGAAATTGACTTAGATGAAGATATTGTAGCAATTACAACTGATGGAGCGTCAGTTATGGTTAAAACCGGTAGTTTGGTCCCTGCATTTCAACAACTGTGTTACGCTCATGGTTTGCAACTAGGAATATTAGACGTACTTTATAAAAAAAATAAGTCTATTCGACAAGAACCAATTGATGATGATATACTTGACAATTCTGAGGCTGAATCAAATGACAACGACGGCAGGCCAAATATAAGTGAAAATAGTGGATTTACGGTTGAAGTTGTGTCTTTTGCAACAGAAGGAGAATTAATACCTGATTTTAAAGATATTATCAATAAGGTTCGAAAAATTGTACGTATGTTTAAATGTTCACCCACTAAAATGACGTGCTTCAAAAATACGTCAAGAACGAATTTGGACGGAAAATTGAGTTAGATGGAGATTGTAAGACAAGATGGAGTAGTTTAGCTGTGATGGTTGAAAAATTTAACAAACTAAAATTGTGCATTGCTAAAACCTTAATTGACCTGGGTCTTAGTGCGAACATTGAGTATAGATTTTCACAACATGAATTTGATGCATTAGTGAATTTAGAAAATATCCTAAAGCCGGTGAAACTTGCTGTCGAAGTACTTTGTCGTCAAGATGCGACCCTGATTACCGCTGAGGCTATGCTAAAATTCATGATTAAAAGCTGGAAGACAATAATTCAGCCTTAGCTTCAGAACTAGCTTTACGTTTGCGCCGGATTTTACAACGACGAACAAATTTGAATGCACTTTGATGTACCTTCAAAATCCGTGTAATTATTGTGCGTCAAATGACGATGAAACATTCTGTCTTCCATCGAAAATGTACTTCGAAAACAAATTCAAGAATTCGTCATGAGAATGAAGTTCGGCATTCTAAATTCACCTGAGACGGAGAGCAATGACGAGAAAGGTCTCTTCAAGGGACAAACAACTGTGAAGAAGTTTCGCCATCTGATCCTGATCTTACTTTACAAGAAGAGTTGGAGTTAACTATATCATCAGCATGTAATGTAATTTGCCCGTCACCATCTCGAGCTAACAGTCTCGAATCCATCATAAAAAGAAATTACTGTTTATGAGTCCGGAGGGTCAATGGGGAAATATCTCACATTTACATATAATTCTTTAAAAGGAATACCACCGACTAGTGGAAGCCGAAAGAGCATTCTCTGCTGCTGGCTACTGCTCTAAAATACGCTGCAGTTTGGCAGACGACACTTTAGATATGCTTTGTTTTCTTCTGCAAACATTTCCAATTGAATGATAAAAAATATGAAAGAAACTAAATAATTATTTATCATTCAGCTGAAACTGTTTTTTCTATAGTACTTGATTGTATTTTTATATTTGATCTCAGTAATTGAAGTGTAATTTGATTGATCTCATTTAACGTTAATTAAAGTGAAATTACGTTGATTTAATTTGATTAATTTATTGTTTTATTTGCCTCACATAATATTTTTCATAATTATATGCGGGATCCCGCCAATACCGGGATCCCGCGGGATTTGAATTCCAACTCCCGCCAATACCGGGATCGAGCATGGGGTGCGGGATTGGAAGCCCTAGTTGAAACTAACCATGTGCAACTGTAAGTTGCTTATGTTCCCACAGCAAACTCGATAACGCTGAGTAAATTTTGTTCCCCGGTTACTTTCTATAAATAGAATAGTAAGACATTCTCTTTCAAAGTATTCCCAGTGCCATATTTTCAGTTTGTTCAGTAAAAGCTGGTGACTTACAGTACAACATACGAAGCTCTGCCACTGTGAAATAGGTCACGAAAGCATCGAAATGGAGTAAAATAGAAACGCGGCGGGTTGAAGAAGGAAAGCTCGCAGAGTGTTGTATCTGTGCATCGAATCATTCGCAGGCAATTCAGAGCCACAGAGTTTTGTGCGTTTTGCTGTAATAGTTGAAAATATTGCCTTCGAAGAAGAAGGTATCTTGTTCGACCCCGACACCGGGCGAATGAGTTTTGGATTGAATGAAATTAAAACCACTCACTAGATTTATGCTTTGGAGTGCACGTTAAGCCCACGGTCCCGAACGTCGTTATCGGATCAGAGAATTTAGTACAACACACAAAACTCTGCCATTGCGAATTTAGTCACGAAATCGTCGCAAAGGCGTAAAATAGACACTCGAGGGAGAAGAAGGAAGGGTCGGGGAGCAAGATACCTATGCATTGCCTCGTTCGCTGGCAATTCAGAGCGGCAGAGTTTCGTGTGTTATATTGTACGGTTCTCAGTAATTTTAAACTTAAATTAAGGCAGAATGGAGAGCTTTTAAAATCCGAACCCCTGGATCGGAAGTAGAAATATTCCTCAGCAATGTGCTAATTTACAAATTAAGGTACCTGACAAAATAAAGATATTACTATCTAAACTAAGGGACGATATGAAAAACAAGTTGAATTCATAAAAGTAATATTGATAAATTAATATTATGTTTTTCTTGCTATGTATGTGATATGAATCCAAAACATTATTAAAAATTATCGGAAAGTATTGGTATCTATGATAGCAGTATTAAGCTATAGAATTATAGAGCTAGAAATTAATAGTGTGTATAAAATTCATGTATATAAGGAAGCCTATATTTTAATCTAAAAGAGGGGCTAAAAATATATTTCTATATAGACTTAAAAGATAGCTCACGGTTTCTCTCGCGCAAGTATCAATTTAATTCGCACGTACAACTGAATCGTCAATCCTCTTTATACGAGATCGTGTAGTAGGAAAAGCGCAACCTATCTCACCTTGAGTTACTGAATCGATTGAGAGGAACTCGCCTGTATCCTTAAGACGGACTTTTGAGCAGGGTATCTGTTTGAGTTGGAAATGATTTGCAAACGCAACTATTTCGTGATCATAACTTCACTGCAAAGTTCGTAAAATGTATAAAATGTAAAAATAAGTGAAACGCTTATGATCGGTTTTTGAGCAAACATAAAAGGCGGCACGGTGCATTTTTGTAGGATAGCGGGCGCATAAATATATTTTGATGTTTACGTATACGTAAAGTTCTGACTGAAAATATGGATCATGGTGAAGAATGAAATGGTAGATATAGAGTTAATAAAAACCCCAATCATAGAAAATTGGTTCAAGAAGGTACTTAACATAAGTAGAAAATGGAGTTTGTTTTATGTAATACAAATTCTTTTATTGCGATGTAGACGAGGAAGACGCAGAATTACTAAAGAAGAAAGGTGATTTATTGTACAAAGTGAATGTATTTAATACTATACAGTATATCAATACATTGAGATGTCAATACGTGTAGAGCTGACTGTCTATATGTTTACAAATAAAAATAATGTTTGGATAGAAGCAAAATAAGGGAAATATCTAAGGCCCAACCAAGATTCGTATTGGAGCCGGCATTGGAATAGAGAATAGAACTGTGGTCGACATCTAGAGCAGGAATAAAATCGGAATCTGAAAACCATTTGTAAATTTTGAAGTGAAACTTCGATACGATCTCCAACAAGGTTGCGTTAAGCGTTTAACGCTACCATGGAGGAGGTATGAAAGCATTGTTGCGTTAAACGTTTAACGCTCCTGGGGAGAGGGAATAGAACGAGACAGAGCGAGAGTGAATGCGTGGCACTCGAACGCATGCGCGTAGTATACCTGTTACAGACCAGCGCGAGCGTTAGCAACGAGTAGCGTCCAATATTCCAACGCAAGAGGAAGAGAGAAAGAATGATACACAAAGGTAGAAAGTAGGAGAGAGAAAGAGAGTGAGCCGGTAGATTTCGTCTCGCATTTGTTTTTCGTAATCGTAACGTGCGACGAAAAACACAATTCCTACTCCTTTCTATTTGCATTTCCACATTACGAAGTTTCACTTGCTCCGCGCGGAGGGACTCCACGCACTATTTTTCTTATTTATGCATGGTGAAGCGGGCAGAAAATGGCCAGTCTATATAATATTCAATTTACTATCGACAATTTAATTTTATGTAAAATATACCTTTTGTATCACATATTACAGGAAATACATAATTTGATATGTAATGTTTACATAATATTCTACATATGCTTGCGTGCGTGTGTGCGTCTGTGTATTCTTGTCCACAAAAGCGTTGATTTCATAGCACGGAATAATGATGCCATTATTCTAAACACGTTTTTACGGAACGACGCGCCCTACTACAATAACTGAATATTTCATTGTTCTAATTCTGTACATATGATTCACCAGCATACGGATTCATTACATTTTCAGTATGAACAAACGCAAAATGACCTAGAAAAAATAAGAATACGGTTTATTTCGTTCTGGCAAATGTTTTGCTCTGGGAAATTCATCTGCGTAATAGAGGCTGCTCTACTATCCAGCTCTGACAACCGATGTCCGTAAATTAAAGACATCAGCATTAGCTGAAGTGAACAGAATATTCTGGAGCTTCGTTTAAAATTGAAAACTTATATGTCAGTATAAACTAATTTTCTATAATCCATGCTTTTCAGCAATGACATCGATGTTAATGAGAAAAGTTACATAAATCTTAAGAGTATTAACGATTAACCATTTTTTAGGATTATCTGCTAAATTAAATGAAATTTCAGAACACCTAATAGAAAATTATATTTTGCTAGATTCTGCCGGTGGCTCCGCCCACGGCTCTATCCGCATGGGTATAGAATGTATCCCTTCACCTGAAGTATCAACCGATCATGCTTTCAATCACGATCGCAATAGCCGTCCCGTACTCAATTTTGACCCTGGCCTGTTCTCGACTTTAGTTTGCCTCACTCTCGGTTCAAATCGAGATCCTGTTTTTAATTCTGAAACTAGTCTTGATCTAAAAAGTTTCCGATTCTGGTCCCATTCTCAATTCCTGCTCTCAGTTATAAGTTCGGTATTACTTCTAATTTCTATTACGTTCACACTCTTAATAATAATTTTACTCCGACATTCGATTTACATCCCTCCCGGTGTCGATTCTCGTTTCTGCACCCCGTCCCCACTTGCAATTTCAATTCCGCTACTGATTATACTTCCGATTTGAGCGAAGGAGAAGTGAATGCTAGTATCATATTAAAATTGAACTTATATTATTACGGAATAGTGTAGCTTTTTATGAATGGGAGAATTTTCAGAATCAGCAAATACTGAGAGAATTTGGGTTGAATTTTCACCTGTTTTAGTCTCTCAAAATTTTTCAGATAGTGCTAGGTTAACATTAACATCAAGAAGTGTCAATTTTTTGATCAGAAGTCCTAAAATTTCAACAGAAATGGAATTATATCACTACCTACAAAATGGCAATAAATTGTTGAACAAAATGACATATATACATTATTACAGATTTGTATGGTAGTATAGATTAACAAAACAAAATCTGCGTATAAAAGGTTCGAAAGGTTCTTCGTAATAAGATAATTTTGATATATTTATCTACATAGATTAAAATTTTTTTTCTTGAATAGCTATTAAGTATATATTAACAACTAATTGACACGTCCCAGACTAAAAACTAAATAGAATGTTGTAAGTCATAAGTTTGCTGTCGACATAAATGATTTATTGGGTATTGCTGGTATTTACATTCTTTGAACATTCACTGTTAAACATAATCCACTTTTCTGCGTCAGCGGCTATCATCAGTTCTACGAGCGTTGTTGCCTGCCCATTTCCAATTGCTAATTCTAAGACCTCTTTTTCTATTGCACATTTCCGATTCAATCTCGCAGAGAAACCTCACGCCTGGCATCCCTAAAAACTATCATTATACACGTTATTGACTGGACATCGATGTGAAAGTAACAATTGCGTTTCAAAATTATCGAAAGTACGTTGTAGTTGATACATTTTTCCATCCTTATTTCATATTATAAATGGTGTCGTCAAAAACTTTCGAAAGTAAAAAAAAATCCAATATTTCGCTATATTATCATTTTGCTATAAATAGTTCATTAGTTTTATTTATCTTTGGCGAAAATGCAATAAAACAAATGAAAACAGGTAGATTTAGTAGTTATTTAATTTAATTCCTGAAAAGTTGAGATAGACGAGAGAGAAAAGGGAGGAAAACAAGGAAGCGTTACGAATTCTATTCGAAATCAACTTTTGTATTTGAAGATTATTTTCATTGAAAAGAGTTGCGTCGACAAGACGCTCTAACTTTTTCCTTAAAAAAAAAGGTATTCAACATAACAGGCCACTTTGCCGTCGTATTTTTGAAACGAGAAAACTTTACCTTTCTTATTAACAAGGTGAAAAACGAAGGCACCGATATTACTGTTCCACAAGTATCCGTTTGACAAACGAACCGTAAAATACCTTTTCGATATTTCCACCGACGGGACAATACACTGACCAACTAAGGGAAATTGTTTCATCATGTTTTTAGACGCGGACGTTTGAATTTTTGTAACTTTACGAGATTTTCAGCAACAATGCTATTGTCTTTTATAGTTCCGTATTAAAAAATAAAAAAACCAAGTCAAAAAAAAAAGGAAAAACATGTACAGAGATCCACATAAAATACAAAGCAATTTGCTTACATAGGCTCCTGAATTTATTAACATACTACGAAACTCAACAGCTGAAAAAATATGCATAAAAGGAATAATAGGTAATATGGTATTATAAATGTAGGATAAAAAGTTAAGCGAATCCAAAAAAATGTGTAATGATAATTTGTACAAATAACTTTTACAAAATTAAATAAAAACCGCCTTCAAAAACCTATTTAAATAATTAGTCGTTGTTGGAGTCAGTTCTGTCTAAAGGTAAATCAAACCATTATTCATGTGGATTAAGCCATAGTTAATGTAATTGGTGAGACATATCTCCTTTACTTTTGCACGTAATAAATAGAAAATCAATACCGGTACCAAATTTATTGTCCACTAGTAACCATTTCATAGTCTTTACATTCCTAATTGCAGTCAAAGCTACCTAATTGTTCTTGTTTTTATTAACATGTGAGCTCTTAAATTCATGCAGATCACGTTCGTATTCGCTTCCATATTAAATTAATTCAACGTATTTCAACTTTTATCAGCTAAAGAGTTCCAATGTGTTTCTGCTCAGCCATCCACCTCAAAATTATCTATATATACTGTGTAACATGGTTTTACTAATGGCCAACCTGTAACCATCAAAGGGTTCTGTGGCTTCCGTCAATTATAGCAGCAGAATGAGATGATGACTTCCAGCCGCAAACACTTGAATATAAAAAAAATTAAACACTATACCTAACCATAATATTTGAGGATATCTCGATTTGCCTGGCATTTTATCGTCAGATCTAACCTCAGTGAGTGTGAGACTCCTTCGGAAGTATACCCTTTTAAAAAAAACATAGAGTGTGAGTTCACACGCGGTAAAAGTGAAACTTAATATTCTCATTCATGTATAAGAGAAGGAGATAATTACACTATAGAGGTGATAAACAGAGAGAAAAAGAGAGAGAGTGTGCGATTGATCGACAATTTTTTTATTACTCAAAACAAAATTTTAGTAAAGATAGAAATTTTTAGATTCAATGTAAAGTAATTTTAAAAGTACAATAGTCACTACGATCCAATAGAAAATAATGTGCTATCAATTTTAACGTATCTCTTCTCTCTCTCACTTTTGTATAAATTTCGAATAGATTAAGAATATAATATATAGCATGGGGTCTAGTTTCCATTGTGGCAGAGTCCGTGTAACGGGCCCGTACACGACGGTAGAGTAGTGGGGACGCAGACTGCTGCGACCCATCGCTAAAAGAGACGAAAGATAGAGATACTATATAGAAACGCATTCTAACTCATTCCCTCACAGCCTAAAACCCATACAGTATATATATGTATATATATATTTATAGTTATCTCTTTGTCGTTACACACTTTCGTTTTATAGAATCCTGTTCACACCGTCCTAAAAGAAGTTTCATTTCAAAAAAATAATTTCCAAATCCGTTCACAACTTACGAAGTTATTTCTGAACATACATTGATAAAACACTTACGGCAAACGTTGAAACGCAAAATAATCGCGAAGAGGTAATATTTATAATATGTTTGCTTAATTTCACAGAAGATACAATATTACGGAACCCTTTTGCAATCCAATTCAACCATGCGCTTGGTCAAGTTTACTTCAAAACTGAAATGCCTCTTATAAAACAATTAGATTTTCTATATTATAATTATACAAAAAAAATATTAGCAGGAAAACACTTGCTTTACAACCTTTCCAATTGTCAATCGTCTGTGCCTCCTAAAAAGGGGCATCGTTGATGACACACCTTCCTTACCGCTTACATAACGGTCCAATAAATATTTTTTTACTAACCCGTCGACGTTTTCGTTGTTACCAGGTCGCCCGCCGGATTTCCTAGCCTTCGGCATAACCCTGCTGATGATGCTGGTGCTCGTCGCCGGAGTGAAGAAATCCCTTTTTTTCACGAACGTGCTGAACGCAATCAACCTCAGCGCCTGGGTATTCATTATGACCGCCGGCCTGTTTTATGTGGATACCGACAATTGGATGGAGCACAAGGGTTTCTTGCCGTACGGTTGGAGCGGGGTGAGTTTTATCTTTTATAACAAAAGAAGTGTTCCAACTTCTATGTTTTTGATGCAAGCCCTTCTTTTACTATTGTAATAGTGTAGTGAAATAATTACTGGTTATCTTATGTTGAAAATAACCCATTACAGTTTGTGAATTCTACCTACACACTTATAGAGAACAGTTTGATATTTGATGATTTAGAAACAGATTAATATTTGAATAGTAAAATTAATGTCTTAAAATATAACTTGAACGTTGAGGCACAGATCTTCATACGTAAATGATCTCTTTTTAGACTGTAAAAAGGATTTTCAGACAATTCTACGGTGATTACAAATAGTAAATTAGACGTTGTTTTATCTATACTAATAAGAAATGTAAACACATTTCACAAACTGCAATATTTTATCATATATATTTATTTACATAAAATTTTTCGCGATTAAATAAGCGGTATGGGAAATGTTTATGATTTTATAAATATTTTACGACGATAGGGAAATACATTATAAGTACACAATAAATCTTAACGAGACTTACAGTTTTAGTAACGCCCAACCTGTGTTTACAGTCGTTTCGAATGTCATTAAAAGTTTCGCGGCACTAAAAAGTCAAATTATTTGTTTTTAAGTTTCAAAGGCGACGCCCATTGTGTATGAAAATATGGCGGCGGTGAACTTATTCTCTTCTGTTGTCGCAGACTCTCCGATGTAAAAGGTTTCACAGAAGTTCCCTAATTTTAGTACTCTGCGAGTTTGTCTGTCAAAACTTAAAGATTGCCAACATTAATCACATCAAAAGTTATATCGTTCGGAGAAAATTAGCAAGTGACGTACGCGTAATTGCATAACTTTAATGTTAAAACCGTAAAGTATATCTCATGGTACGTAATTAAATCATATCTAAGTGCTTTTGTAGATAATTATTATAATGTACATTTGTACATTATAATAACTGTAAAATACTATGTGTTGATTTACTTAATGACATTTTATTTAAATATGGAATCGATTTTTTGTAGTTAGGAGCTTTTCTCAAAAACACTGAAAATATTTAAGAAAACTGACAAAAATAAAAACAAATATTACACTAAATAAATCCACTGAAAGTATACATTATGAACTCTACGGGAATACAATGAAAAAGTCTTGAAAAAGTTGACAGTATAAGGTATCTAGACAAATAAATAAGATTGAAACAGTGGTGGTTGGCAATTTTAATTTTTTTTTTATTTGATATTTTTTCCGTAAGCAAATTCTATAAACCTTAACCGAATTTAACGTGAAAACAAATATCAATCACTTCGAATAATTTTGTCAATTATTGGAAGTCGCATAATTTTTTTTTAAAAAACTGAGTTATATCATAGCCAATAAAAAAAAGTACTTTTAAATCAGTCTTAGTTAAGTTTTCGTTTTGGCCATATGTGGATCTACAAAATATTTATTCAGATATCAAAATTACTAATTACGTGCAAGCAAAAAATATGTTCTGGTTCTTACAAACTAGTTATTTATTAAATTTTTTTCGTACAAGAAAATGCATAAGGAAGAAGCAATATTGTTTTTTTTTTATGATCATGTGATATGGACAATTTGTTAAAATAATGACGTACACAATATAGAAAATTCAGAGTCAAGAGAATGACATTATAATAAAGATGTTTCTATTCCCATCGTACTTTAAATACAACCGTCCGATATGCAAAGTAAGATATTATAACCCAATACCGTGCCAATACATTAACTTTTATTTACCATTTAATTCTGATCGTTTGGCGCAGGTGTTCAGTGGAGCGGCAACGTGTTTCTATGCGTTCATCGGCTTCGATATAATCGCTACGACGGGGGAGGAAGCAAATAACCCGAAGCGGTCGATACCTTTGGCCATAGTGCTGAGCTTGGCGATCATACTCTGCGCGTACGTTACTAGTTCCATGATGCTCACTTTAATAGGTCAGTAGAATAGTCGTATAATATATTATTAAGCGGTAGCGAGTAGATAATAAAATAGACTAGCTTTTATGTAAGTAAAACAATTTACAATAATATACTTGCGGTCCACAAGTGTCAATCTGTTGTCCGGTAAAAAAGTGGAAACTGGAATCGCTCAAGAGGAGTAAAGCGTAGCAGAAAAATGAAATTTCGTCTATTAATAGTAGTCGGTAGGTTAATGTTCTATTCTGATACTTTGAACTATATTACAATAAAAATCACTAAATAGATTGCCAAAATCGATGACCATAAAGTGGTAAATACTAACGGAAAACGAAGGCTACCCTACGTGAAATCTTTTCACGTAGAAGACAGTTCATTAGAAATACCCAACGACAATGAATTAGTGAGCGAGTGAGTGGTTACTGCTGCAAATATTATAGAATGTGAATATTTGCCTTTTACTTCCCGGTACGAGGGTTCCGTAGTCAACAAGGAACCGTTATAGTTTCGCCATATCTATTCGTTCATCCCTCTGTCTTTCTGTCCGCTTCTTAATTCAGAAACTCTTAGTATTAAAAAGCTGTAATTTGGCATGGGTATACATATTAATTACGACCATGTAGTGTTACAATAAAATGTCAAAAAAAATTTTTTTAGAATACCTTCCGTACATATAAAGTGATTTTTTCTGGTTTATTCTATTTATCGTTGCATTGTTCATCCAAAAAGATTGTGGGTTCGTGGAAACTTTTTAGATTTAAGGACCCGTTTGCGAAATATTAATTGCGAAATATTATTTAAAACGCTGTTTAAATCATCGACAGCACTGTCATTCGCATAACAACGAACGTTACCGATTTTCAGTACATCATTAATATGCTGTATGAACATCATAGGGGACAATATACACAATCTCGTGGAGCACTGGCATTTACGGA
>BGZK01002607.1:0-48823 GCA_005406025.1 Eumeta japonica | reverse complement strand
AGATGTTAAATTATTTTTGAATTAAAAATTATCAACTTCTTTATTGCAAATTTCATTACATGAACATCATAAAATTTATACACATCAATGGTGACATAATAGAATATTAAACTTAAAACGCCCACATTATCCATAGATTATTACGGAACTGATTGTCTAGCTGCTTTTTTCGCTAGAAATATACCTAGTCTACATTTTTTTTTTCAATTATATTGAAAAATATGTTATATCTTAGTTAAATCATTCATAATATAAGACCATGGCTCCCTCTCAGTAATTTGTGTCTCAGGCATAACAGAAAAAACAATTTTAATACCGATTTTTATATGATTTTTTATTAATATCAAAGATAAGCAATAGTTAAAAGAGATTCCAAAATTATGTAACATATGAAATTATTCAGATCTTAGAAATTCATGTTTATTAAAATCAGAAATCTTCAATATTTTTGTTATAATTTTCCAATAAAATGTGGATATATAGTCACAAAAAAAAAGTAAAATGTTTACCTCGATCGACTTTGTATGTAATAGGCAACACCAAACACCACCAGAATGACTGCTACTAAACAAAAAACTAGTGGAACAACTATAACTGACAACTGCGCATGAGGAGAGACTGAAATTTAAAAAAAAATCTATTAATAAAGGAACTTGTAACAATTAGACACATTTATAGAACATAAATAACAATACAGTCTGCACAATAAAAACCTAAACTTGAAATAAAAAAAATATAAAATACACAACCAGTGTGATTTAACTAGACGTCCCATTGCAGTATGTGATAAATGTGAAATTATTTCCCAGAGCCCCGCATCTGCCTTATGCGCTCAGTACCCATAGTATTTTTGTTTCAAATGTGCATCTCACTCGTTTTCGTTTGTAATTTTGTTGCTATCATTATTAATTAAATTGTTTATTTTTGTTGTCCATAACAACTATGTCACCGCCGCGAGATGTCTAGTTACATGACACATGTGGTATCTTGGCACTGATATTCAAATCAAAAAAACAAGTAACTTATTTTAATTAAATATATCTTACATTATTATTTATTTGTAAATACTATGAAAATTGACTCTAAAATAAAAAATCTATCTGCATAAAAAGGGTCATGGGCTACAACACAGGCCAATTTTTTTTTAATTCTATTTATATAAAAACATAAAATAATTATTGACTTTTAAAAAGCATTGTGTTACAATAAACTGAACTCAGTATTTTCAGTAGTTAATGGTTTACATTATCTAATTAGAAACTTTTACTAATCAACAAATTTTTATATTACTAATTACCTAAGTCTGCACAAACACTTAAATTCAGTAATATCAAATTACCAAATTTTAAATCGTAAAAAAGTAAAACAAAAAATAACACAATTTTTTCAATAATTTTGACTACTCCATACAGCGCCTGTCACGTGACAATTTTTAAAACATGCTTTTTCATAAATGCTGATATAGTTGTTTTATAAAATAAAAAAATGTACATAAGTATTAGATACTGGCGCCATCAACTAAGGAGGTAATTAAAGGAACGGTTTTCCAAATCTTTAACCTATTTCAAAAAAATAGGGAGGTTTTATGTTTGTTTGCATGTATTTTTTTATTATGTTTAGCCGCAACTATGTCAATTTTGGGACAATTACAAAATGCTTTTTATCTTGGACAGACTATACTTTTGAGGTGTCGATAGTCATCAAGTCAGGATCGTGATGGGATATAAGTAGTAATAAATTATTGAATTCATCACCCTCAAAAGAAAGATTTTAGTGTTTTTTCAAGCTCTCCAAGCTTAAAAATATAGTTCTAATATGCCTTGAACTTTTCGAGTTCAAAAACCTATATATTTTTAAAAAATCAACTACGATACCTTTCAGACGCGTTGTTTGATTTCGATCTACTTTACAGCGTTTGGCATCATTTTTTAAGCAAAAAAAGATGACCGACTACTATATATAAAACCAACAAAAATTTTAAATTATTTTGAAATTTGACCTTTCTTTTGAAACTTCAGTGAAAATAAAGTCTCGATCGACTCTACCAATTTTTATGTAATTCATGAGGATGGATGAAGGAGATTAGCTGCTAGAGTTGCGAATTTATTGAAAAAATAATTTAAAAAATATTGTAAAAAACACCTTTTGAATATTTTTTTCCGTTGATATGTATTTTTGGACTGATATGTATTCTTGGACTCTTGAACGAATTAACTGATTTCCTATGCACTTTTCGACAAACGATGCAACTCGTTGGAGAATAGAGCTGATTAGATTTCGGTGCCGGGCGGTAATCGAAAAGTTTATTTAAAAAATATTTCTAAAAATTTAATTTTATGCTTTTTCAAGTCTATCGGTCGAATCAATTCAACATATCAGAAAGTCTAAGTTAGTGAACCACTTTCAAATGTCGCAAATTGCATTTAGATCAGTTAATCTGTTCAAAAGTTATGAGAAGTTTACACATATGCACACATACATATAGACAGACATAAAAACACTAAAGATAAAAATTATATTAACTTATTCCGTCAGCTTCACAAGGTTTTATAAATGATAATATATTAATACACAATATAATAACATATAAAGAAATAATAAAGGTTATAAGAAAAATGTTTTGTTTTTGTGTACACCGCTTATAAAATTAATTTACTATGATTTTTCTACTATATTATAATTTTACAAAGTACCTTCATATATAGTAATTGTTGCATGTGAAATAGTCTTCCCCACTTGATTTTCAATTATGACTAGAACTGTATGTTTTTTGACATCTGAGAAATAATGTACTAATGTAAAATTGTATGTGACTGTAGGAATTGTAGACTTGCAAGTTTCATTGCCTGTAACATTGTATTCTCCTACTTTATATAAAGCGCAATAATTGAATGGCGGTGAGCCTTTGTACATCACTTGAAGGTTCATCAAATCTCCATGTTGTAGCCAATTCATACCAGTTATATTTACACTGCTTATAGGCTCTGAAATTGAAACAGTTGTGAAGCAAATAAAGAAATATATTATCAAGATATAACTTTGATTTAAAATATGCACATAGAAGAGAATTGTTTTAATATTTTATATATTTATGTGTAAATATAGGAAAGAACAAATGAATCCTTTCTTAATTTTACTAACCTCGTACTTCAATTAATTGTTGATAGTAACCGTAAATGTTACTGTCATCCATTTGTGTGATTCCAGAATCCGCACAAGTTGAATTCCACAATTTATTATTAATCGCTTCTCGTTTTGTTCTGTTAATTAGAGGTATTGGAGGATTGGTAATATTGATACTAGATTCTTGAGGCAAGAATCTCGAATCATTTGTGGGTTTTGGTGTCGTAGTAGTTGTAGTAGTGGTAGTTGTGGTGGTGGTTGTTGTAGTGGTAGTTGAAGTTGTTGTCGTTATCGGCGGTAAAGGTTGAGTATTTGCCACTACCAATGCATCAACTTGATGCTTACCCATCAAGTCTTTGTACGTATAATTGAGACTATAATCTGTGCTTTGATCAACATATATGCAATCAATAAACCAATGTGTAATAACTATTGATGTATTCTTCTTCAGAAAATCAATTTCACTGTCTGGCAACTTCACCACATGATGGACTAATTTATCGACTGCCACATAATTATTAGGTCGAATAGAATCATTTTGTTTCAAAACTATATTGCCATTTAACATACCTGTAATAAACAAAAACTTTAATTAGTACTTCACATTCAGAATCAATTAGCATATTTATCGGATAAAATGCATAATGCACAGCCAAAAATGTCTTTCAGATGATAACCAGGAGGATGGATAATCTGTATTTTAAAGTTCCACAAGAAATAATTTCTGCACAAAGCGTCGCCTTCAGGGACGTACATTCAGATACTGGACTCTGAATAAACGTGTCAGCAGCAGCAATAATAAAAAAAACCTGGAACCATTTTTCTCGTCGATCGTTTAATGAGTATTGAAGTCTTATATGACAATTCTCTCACCATCAGTAGCTCTATATTTTTATGAATAAACATAGAAAGTTTCATATGGATAGACTGGCAATCAACTCTAGGAATATACACAAGTGTGTAACATTGTGAAAAATGCAAAGAGGTAGTTTTATGTGAATGTTCAAAATAAAACATCTGCAATGTAATATTAATCTCAATGATTTTGTAATTAATATACATAACACCTGCTCATGAAAAAAACTCAATTGGATCACGACAAATCTCTAGTTACTTTCCTACTACTCCTAAAGTCCAATTGGGACCATGAGAACTAGCTTAACAAAAAATTTAAATGCTGTAATTTATAAACTAGTTGACCGATTTGGTTCTTATTTGAACTCAATCTTGTAATCGTCCATAGAACAGTTATGTTGAGTTTCATTATGATCTCTAAAAAATTGTAGAGGCTATCGTGCTGACAAGCCCCACGTTATATCGTATATATATATATATATATATATATAAATATATAAGTCCGAAAATAGCAAAATTTTCAAATTTTGTGTCATGGTACAAATATAATAATTAGATTTTTATGGAATCTATCAAAAGCACAGACAATGAAGTATGAAGAGGGCCAATTCAATGAAGATGGAGATGATATCTGATACACAAAAAAAATTGTTAAGACATAAAAATAAAATAAGGCAAACAATCTTCGGCTTTCAAATGCCAACTTTCTACTGACATTTACATTAAAAAATTAAAAGTTATAATAAAAAGGATCATCAGAAAAACATGAATATGACCATGGCCAACTTCGAGATGGACAAAAAGAAAGAGAAGTTCCGCCTCGAGAAGAGGAACAAGCGTCACAATTACGAAGCGCAAGCCGAGGGTCTAGTCCGGCGAATTACTCGAATACGAAATACACGAGGATATAAAATACACGTAATGGAGTTATACGGTGCAGGTAATGCCACACATTCGAGGCACACCTAGGCCACTGTCCTTTAAAAAATCTAAAACAATCTTTGCGACAATGACAATCGTAAATAAGGCGAGTCACACCAAAAGATGAAAAAGGTACAGTACAACGCACGAAACTCTGCCGCTGTGAAATTAGTGACGAAAACGTAGTAATGGCGTAAAATAAGAATGTGGGAAGAGAAGAAGGATGGGTCGGGGAGCGTTTAACTTGCGCATTACATGATTAGCAGGCAATTCAGAACTGCATAGTACGTGCGTCGTACTATACATGTAAAGTTATACATAAGATTTGACTAATAATGTATAGACACTCTGTTAAATCTGTCAATCGGTTAACGTTCAGACGTGTTTTTTTTTTTTCGAAAATACAAGCAAAATTCTCATCAGCAATAAAATACAACAAATATGCTACGAAATCCAAAAAACAAAAGGGAATGCTTAGGTCATTGAACATTTTTCTATGCTTATATAAAATGATTAGCAATAATATATTTCCCAGTGTCGTGTGAGTGACACAAAGTGCTAAAAACATAACAAAACCTAGATGTTGTTACTAGTCCGCTATATTTATTATATTAATATGATAATGAATGTCCTGGAATTTGTAATAATCATTTAAGTCGGGCTGTGAAATAGTACATTAATTTTTTGTGGACGTTTTAGAACAGGATGTCTTAATATTCGCGAGGCTCCAAATGTGTGTACAGAATAGGTATGTGCCAAATCACATGCCGCAGGTATAAAATGCGATACAGTTCTACGGACGATCACAGACTTTGGCACATATGTTTGTACAAGTCATGTGACGATCATATGCTTGAGGGTCTAAATATTAGTACCTCATATCGCGTCCCCCATCAATTTGGATAGCGGATAGTGGCCGCACATATTTAATAAGCCACCGATTGCCTATTAATAAAATCTGTCGACAATAAAATCTTGCCTAATAATAAAACGGCAAACGTTAAACCGGTCTTAACATGCGCGTCATCGCTGTAATTCTGCGTTTTAGAGTTTGAACATTTACGACGCATATCGCGTTATCTCATACAAACGGTAGTAGAGCACGGTCACAATGTGATTTTTATTAGTTTCATTTTGGTATCCGAAAACTGTTTGGCCACATATTTGTAATTTTGAACCAGAATTTCATAAAAAAAAATTAACGTTCCATAAAAAATGCGAGTTGAACTCGCACAAGGGTTCCGTAATACCGTACAATACATAACTCAAAACATTTTTTTTAACAATTTACTATATAGAATTCATATTCCACAAGTATGCACTAAGATCAGACTAAGTTTGCCGTCCCGATATGGCACAGAAACAAATTAGCGCGAATAAGAAGTGAATAACCGGTAGATAGAAAAACATAGAAAAGAGACGAGGGCTGATGTCCAAGTGCACAAGCTTCAATAGTGATAGAAAAGTGGATTGTTATAATTAATTTGATAAGAGATCGTATCGAACTTCGTAAGAAGAGAATACTGAAGAACCGAACAATAAACGGTTCAGAACCTCTTTTATCTAAGTATTTGAATTCCTGGACTTCATCAAAGGTCCTAAAGAAAATCACCCTGAGCTACGCTCTACATTATACATCAGAAAATGCACTATATTCATACTAATTAGAGATTTGTGTGCATTGCCATCATTAAGATCAAGCAGAAAACGCCGAAAATAACACATTCCTTGTAAGGGAATGTGTTATTTTCGGCGATATTCATTGATTTTATCGGTATTCATGAATACCGATGTAATCAATGAAAAAGAGACACTATTGGTCTGTTTTCTGTTGTTTTCATAGCCAAATGGCTGACCGATTTTGATAAAATTTTGTATGGAAATAGTTTAAAAGCTGGGGAAGAACGTAAGTTACTTTTTGTTTATCAGTCTCTTTATTTGTCGTATTACAATTCCACAATGGTTAGACCAAATTTAATGAAATTTATGTACACATGTAAAACACCTTCGCAATAAAATATAAGTCTGTTTCTCTCTGTTTGTAATTTTGACGAAATCTCATCCATTGAGAGAACGCATCTTCGTATAAAACTTCTTTCTTGTTGGATTTTTAAGGGTCAAACGGAGGTCATTAGTGCGTTGCCGGCCTATTAGAATGGAGAACGCCCTTTTCTTGAAGACCCCCAGGGGCCATTCATTAATTACACGAGCAGGGGGACGGTTAAACCGAATTAAACCGAAAAAGCGACGCGCTGGCCGCATATAGTAGCACTATTGAAGAGCAAAGAACACAAAGAAAATTCTTTTAAAGCAAATGTAGAAAATATACATTACAGGAGCTATGATTTGAAGAACTTCAAAAATACTTGCTATCTAGACAGATCTTATTTCTTTTACCTATTAGCAGAGCCGTTATCCGATTACTTGACTTACAAGTTTTTTAATTTATTATACGTAGGACGCATTGAAAATTTGTGGAATGAATGAAAAAAATTGCTATGAATGGTCAAAAATAAACTTATCGATTCTCAAAATATTTTTCGTTAGCATAAATGCACTTTTTCTTATGAAAAGACCAATTTTGAAAACATTTATGCCACTACTCTCCTGTGACCTTGGAAACATGTTTTTCATACTCCTCGACAGTCCCTTATGATGACGAAAATCGTTGACCCCGTAATTAGTTCTTATTTTCGCGAACAAACAAAGTCACAAAATGCCAAGTTGTGACGCTATACAGGATCGCTGATGAGTTCTGCCTTTTTCTCCTTCTAAAATGTAATTGTCAGTTTAGCCGTGTGACAATTGGCATGGATGTGGTACAAGATGATACGACGTTGACGGTTGTTTTTACGGAGTTTGTCAATAATTTCCGGCAAACAAATGATCGTGTAGCAATCACTATTCACGGTACACAATTCTCCAAAGCTACAGTAGCCACGTGTCCAGCTTTATTACAAAAAGAAAAAATCACCCGCTTATGGTACTTCGCTCGCGCGCCACTTTGATTGGTTTCAACTTATCTCGATAGATCCATACGGTCGATTGCTGCTTTATTTTAAGGTTGTAGCAATAAACCCGTTTCGTCACCTGTCACTACGTCTCACAGCAAATTTGACGCTTCTGCCATGAATCTGGTAAGCATGACATTGCACGAAGTGAAGAACCATTTTATGAGCCTCAGGTAAATTGTGTGGGATCCACCGCGAGCACAGCTTTTTCATATCCAAATGTTTGTGAAGGATTGATTGTATTTGACTCATGCCTATGCCTAAGAACGTCCGAATCTTATGGTCTATCCGTTTCGATCATACGATGCACAGTATCGATTCTTTTGTTGTTCAAAGCGGTGGACGGGCGACCATTACGAAATTCGTCACTGAGATTTAACACGACCAAGCTAGGATTCTGCAAACCAGTTATAAATAGTCGCCTTGCGTGGTGCTTCATCACCAAAAGCAGTTCTCGAAGCAGAGCGACGCTCTGTTAAGCTGTCAAATTACACTTAAAATAGTAGAAAAGCATACTACGAAAATTTTCAGGACTTCAAATCAATAGTGATGAATACACGAAATTTTTTCAATGTCGCCACAATGGAAAAAAATTGACATAATTGACATGGGAATTATGAGTATTTTACCGCCACATAATTCCATTTTCTAATGTAGTAATTACTTTTTACATATTGTTTATGTAAAAGGCCTTAATCAAAATCAATGATTGAGAAATCATTTGACGATTACCTTTATGTTGAAAATAAACAAATACATATCAATTTGCCCTGTAGATTTTAAAACCAAAAACTACGAAAAAAATCGGTTGACCCTGCAGACCATCCTTAAAACTTCCCGCTATGATATTAATTGATGTGTTTTTGAACTCCCTTAAATTCAAAAATACCTTAAGTTCAAAATTTCATAAGCTCAAAAAGTTGTCTCAAAGCTCAAAGACTTATCTATAAGCTTTTCGAATTCAAACATTTGACGAAACAGTTGACCTTATAAGCCATTGCAGAAAATTTTTGCTATTTTCAAACTCAGTCTTCAAAAATTAGCGAGTGGTTTGTACGTTAATATTTAAAATATGTTTTGAAAATGATACGATAATGATGTTTCTTCTACGAATTGGTGAAACGGTGTTTTTTTTTTATTTTCAATCTGCTATAACTTTTGAATAGGCCAACCAATTTTCACGCGGTTAACCGAAATCGATGCAGTTTTGTAAGCCCTATAAATAATTTGTAAACGAAAATTGATCAGATAAAAAATTACGGAGCTTTTTTGAAAAATCAGTTATTTCGATTCTTTTTGTTCACGATATCTCACGAACGAATCATCCAATTTTATCCGGACAAACGGCGACCGACGTGGTTTTTTTTTATGTTAAGAGCTGATTAGTTTTTGAATTCGATCGGTATGGAACCCGACACCACACACACTCATACGAGTTTGCCGCACAGTGTACATCGGGCGACAGTTATGCCACGTTTGCGTTCGTCCCGGTGATACGCTCCGGTTTATTGCACCGTCTGCAAGCTGAGCCCGCGCACGGTTTCTGCGCCTAGGGAGCGCTCCCGTGGGTTCACACTCCAGATACCGATCACTATTTTAGTTATTTCGTGCGTTTTACACGCTTAAATGGTTTGGCATTGACTACGTGAGGGCGAACGCATGCTAACCAGCAGCAGTCTTTGAGGGCGAACTTGCTCAGTGTCACCGTTAGCGGTCAAACTCTGTTATTGATGGTCAATCCAATTCCGAATTTAATTCAGTTATGTTACGTTACGTGTTTTCGTAACGGTTATAGGTCATTTGATGAGTTTTAAACTTAAATTCAGTGATTTAAGGACCTAAAACCCTCTACCGGAACCGTTACATTTATAACCGCCTTTCACGGTTTTTTGCAATCCCTACACGCTTTATAAGCGTCGTCTATTATTTAATCTATTACACATGGTAATAAGTAGTATTTTAGTTATTTTTGCCTCTTCCCGGAGCAACAATGTCACCTATGACGTTACTACGTCGTGGTAACCTGGAAGGGTTTCATGACCTTCGCGCCGTTGGCACCTCTGTATCTTCTGGCCGCTTAGACGAAGCCTACACAGCCTACAGGCTAAAAAGGCAGACGCCTTTATGTTTCAGGGGGTTTTTAGTCCGTGCGAGTCGGACACACCTCGTGCGCCCGAGGGCACTCGGACTGCCCATAACGGGTTTCTTCCCTCCTACCCCTTCTCACGGGGAGAAATGCAAAAAAAAAACCGCTACAGTCAGTCGTGCTACGGTCATCGGCGAGTGCAATGCAAGCGAAGCGGAGATTAGTGAAAAGTTAAAAGTGTTTTTATTACGACGGTCCTTCAAAAACCAGGATCGCGGTATCGTCACGAACAGTATGAATTGGCTCACAAGTTTTTTTTTCATTTTCAATTAGTCATCATACAGTATCAATATAATTCTTTATAGCTGCAGACACCAGCCACCCTTCATGTAAATCGTCAAAGAGATGATCACATCCACGTCTGAATTCACTGAATAAGGAATACACAGAGCTGAGATTCAGCTTCATCACCAAAGCCAAAAGTCTCTGACAACATTCTTCTTGACTTAGCAACAGCAAAAATAATAAAAAAATCATGACGACATAGAAAATTCTCTCAATTTACATTAATTATAATGCCAAAACACAATTTTGAAAACGATGACACAATGAAAATCTAATGTAATTCACACAAACTAAAATGTACCTTACTCCCAAAAATTTCCATTTTCAAACTAATTGTTTTTTTAATATTCTGATTGCATATTGCCACTTGTGGGGATTTTCAGTTTAATCCGGTCATCATATAAAATGAAAATTATTTTTTCTTGTTCAAGCATCCGTTAAAAACCACTGAATGTATCAGAATGCAAGTTTGACCTTTGGACGAGGAAGCATTTATAGATAGTTTTAAGCCTAATTTTTTCAAATTCTTTCAAGATCACCATTTGTTTTTATTTACTTTCACAACCCATAAAGTTCAGTGAAGCAGGCGGATGATTTTTAGTAATGACATAACTGTATTTCTTTATGGAAACCAACCTTTAATACTACTTGTCCAATATTATTAGTTTACTACAGATGTGTTTTTTATAATTGTACAAATAAAGGCATACGACTAAAACTTTTATTCTTTTTCATTAGGTTTATGAAATCTCAAAATTTGTTTTGTTATGTTAAAAGTAATGTGTATCGGGTTACTGAAATTTCCATGTGTAATGCTACAACATTGCAATAATACTCGCTCAACAGCAAACCAAACCAAACCAAATAAAATTCAACATTTCGCAATCTAACAGTGGGAATAGTTGTTTATCAGTATTTAGGCACATATAGACCGGAATCGAGAATGAAACCATAAGCCGACAACGAACTGGAATCAAAATCAAAAGCGATTGAAATAAAAAGTGACATTGGGATAGGAACCAAATGTGAAAATGGGATTGGTATCAGATTGTGAACAGTACTCACACAAACACTGCAGTACCTATGTGAGTGAATGATTGGGATTGAAAACTCAATCATGATCATAATTGAGATTAGAATCAGTATCGGAATCGAGAGTGGGAATAGGAAAAGAATTAATAGCAAAGGAGTGGAATTGAAAATGAGACCAAAATTGAGATAAATTGTAGAATAAATTAAGTCTAGAACAGGACCGATATCATAATTATAATTGAAAATGAGATTGCTGAATAGATGAAAAAAAGAATTCTATAAACGAGCATATGGAGCCACAAATGCAATCTAGTATTTTATTTAAACATGAGTTGAGCCATTCCAAAATTGAATTCATTTATAAAATATTTGACAGCGAATGAAATTTAATATCAACTAATAACACTGTCAACCATGATCCTGAACTTATTCCTGTTTTTAATTCCAATCCTGGTCCCACTTGATTCCGAATCTGATCTTGATTTAGTTTCCATTTCTGTTCAATATCTATGTACAGTGGCGGCGCTACACCACTCGTGGACGTCGGCGACATCAGGTTTGCGAGGAGCCTCTTTTTAATAACTTGTAGGCAAACCTTTTTGCGAGGCCTCTTTTTAATAACAAACTTTTTTGTTTGCGAGGCCCCTTCAGACGCGAGGCCGTCGGCGGTCGCCGACGTCGCCAACGCCTAGCGCCGCCACTGTCTATGTAATATAAAAAATAGCAGCAAAATGGGATAAAAAGTATCCTATGTGTTACTCCAGACTATAAACTATTACTATATCTAATTCTGTCCAGTAGTTTTTACGGAGTTCACAAACAAATGCACAGACAGACAGATAAGAATTCTAAAAACCAAATATGTCAACATCTAATACCCCCCAGAATAGTTTTTGCCGAAAATCTGTAATGTCCAGATTTTTTTACTATTCTACAATATGTATATTTAATTAATAGTTAAATAGCTATTAGTTTAATTAATATAATTTTTCAATGAAAATTCATATTTGATTTCACTTACCTGTAATTCTAAATGTTGTAGAGGTTGAATTAGCGTAATACCAAATGAAATTAAATATTTTTTGCTTAAGATCCACTGTCATCGTGTAGTCTTTAGCTTCATACAAATCACGCGGATAACTTACAGTCCAATTGCAGGTGTTAGATGTTACTATACACTGAAAATAATGTTTAATAAATATAAAACGAACTATTTACAAGGAAAACCACCATTGTAGTGATGCATACCAATGTAGGTATATCACTTATTATTCAGTGCATCTTTTTCAGGTGTATAGACCTAACGATTTAGAAATATTTTGTAATCTGACAGACGATATTTTTGGAAAACTTGAAATGTGTCTAACAACTTGTATGTACACGAATCAGACAGGTGGTGCTATTACCGAGCTATTGAAAAAATTTACACTTTTAAACCACAAGAATTCATATTTACACAATATATTTTAGTGGTCAAAAAAATACTAAATGTTTTTGCAAAATTTGTGCAGAACATGTAATAAAACCTAAAAAACGAGGGATCTTTCTGGCTATCCCTAAAACTGCCCTCTATTTTCAAGCTTAGAGCGCTCAAATAAATATGCAACAGTGAATAAAAATATAGTTAACACACAAAGTATAGTTGACTTTATATTTAGGTGCTTTTCTATTTCATAAAGATGCTTATAATTAGTTTTCAATTTGAAAAGATAAACAACAAATGAATAATTATACTTCTGAAACAAAAATCTGTGCTAAATCTGCATGCTAAACTTATGTTTCATTTTAAATGTTTTGATTATAAAAGAATAAATAATGTGAGACAAAGATAATATAGTTCTTTTGGAAAAAAATATTTTTCTTGATAGTGGAAATAAGCCATTCTTTCTCTAAGATTAATATATGACTTATTAAAAATTCTTGAGCTTGAATTATTTCTTTTAGGTATATAGTGCTTAATTCTAAAACCAAAAAGACAGAATTCCAAAAATCAAAGTTATTAAAGTTATATTTGAAAATTTATCCATGATTATGATATTTTTTAAATGAATCAATCAATTTTGATTCTGTTCACGCCATTCGATGAACTTTTTGTGACACAAAAAAAGACCCGAATTCTATAAATTGATCCAATTATAAATTTTATTACAAACTTTAGAGTAATTTGAAAAAACTTTTATTCAAATTGTTAGACTTTATAAACTTTATGGACTTCATATATGAAAATATATTATATATATAAAAAAAATTTAAATACTAAATGATCACCATCAACCCAGTACCAGAAATAAAAATAAACTATGTTTACTTATCAGTCAACAAAATAAATTTGTGACTGTATAGTCACAAATTTATTTAGGGGAGCTCTGTATTCAACAGGGTTGCTGTGGATATACAAGATTTACCCTTAAACAAATTTAATGGCATTATTAAACAATTATGCAATAAAAAAGGCTGTTAGAAAATTTTCAAATATTTAGAAGTCAAATATCCATGGGCATAAATGGCTCAACTTCTTACCAGGCTGTTCCGTTCATCATTGGTTTTTAACCGACTTCAAAAAAAAAAAGAAAAAGTTGTATGTTCGTCTTTATTTTTTTTTATGTATGTTCAGAGATAATTTGGTCAATTGTGGACCAATTTCAATTATTTTTTTTGTTTATAAGAGTATGCTCCCGAGGTTGTCGATAGTCACCAAGTCAGGATCTGATGATGGTATCCCAGGAAAATCGAGGGAAACTCTCAAATATTATAGTCACATATCGTGGTATACGAGCTCTTTTTTTAGTTGTTTAAGTTTTTGCATACAATAGTTATAATATCATGCTGCTGAGCTAATGATGGAACCCACAGAACTCCTTAACGTTTAGTAGTCAAATGATAATACTGCGATTTGTCATCAGAAAAACTACACTTGATGGTATTAGTAAGACCTAGTACCTTTAAAATACCTGAAAATTAGATAATGAATGCAATGTACAAACTGAATAATGAACATTTGGAAGAAACTTTGAAATGGTAAATTTTTAATAAATGATGAACTGCTTCAAAAATGTTAGGATTCCCTTAGTTTACAAAAGCTTAAAAAGCATATGGATGAATACTGAAATATTCATTGACTGGTACGACAACACATTTATCCCTGAAGTAAAAAAAATATGTAGATACAAAAATGTATCTCTAACTGCCACACTCAAAGAGCTTCTTTAAATTTAGATTAATTACCGTCAATCTATAGTCAGTTAAAGTTCATTAAAAATGCTAATCAGTATTAAATCTCGATGAATCCTAGAGTTGCTATTTATCAGCTCTTTAGTTAACAATCACTTAAGTGTGGTCAGTGTTGGTAGCAATTAATCAAAGAAATTCTATTCAATTGACCTAAATAATCCTCGTATTTGACCAGATTGTAAGTATATTTTACAAATATATTGGTATTTATTAACATTAAAGTATCCAAAATGAGACTGATATTACTTCATAAATTTGAGTTACATAATGTTACACATCAAATACAAGAGTATTTTAATTAATGGGTAATGAACATACTGGGATGTAATATTTAGTCACGAGTAAAGTTAGCAGCAGTCGCTGCAGTGTTTTCAGAAATTTTAATAGATAAAAATGGTGTATGAAAGTTTTATCTAATGCTTCAGAAAATTAAGCTATTGCAGTTTATTTGTTTTTAGTAGAATATTTTGATGGAAATTGTTTGTGCTCTTTTTTTATGTATCAGTTTTCGAGAATAGTGCTCTAAGTGTGACATTACTCGCATTGTGTACTCAATAAAATCAACATTATTCTGAAAATCTTCAACAGGCTAAAAGACATTTTGATTGATAAATGTGCATAACTATTATTATAACTACTAATTTAAAAATCAACTGCAAGAAAATTTTGACATTAACTATCATGAAAGATAAGGGCTCGTTAATGAAGTGCCGAATATTGTCTATTTAGTTCATTGTTATTAAAGTGCTGTACGGGGGACACTTAACTAACTCTGGGAGTGACAGTTTGTTAAACCTTTACTAAATAACCACTAAAGGAGGATTAAAATTTAAGTATCTGAATGCAGCAGTAATTTCTTAACAGCATTAATTTTTGTGAATAAATTTAACTTGTTTGTATTGTTTTGAATAAACATCTAGTATCATGCATTAACCCTAGAAGAGTTACCGTATGACAACTTACCTATAAAATAGTCATATGCAGACAAGGTAAATTATCTTTCTACAGTTCAAATCACATTTTTTGTACATTCAATTATCCAGACATTGATTATCTAAATGCCTTATAACAACAATTAGTCCAATTAATCGAGTCTTCACTATATATCAAAAATTGTAACATAATTATAATACAAACTAAACAATAATTAATTAATGAGTTCAAATATTCATATGATTTTCTTGCAATAAGAGAATCAATCTAGGGACACAGAAATTAAATAAAATCATTTCATCATATTTTCCAACCTTTATTCTGGATAATACCAGAGAACCCAAATTCTCAAGATAAAATGTAGTTAGCAGACTTATAAATCATATTTAAATTTTATTTATCTAGCTATTTTTAATACCTAAAATGCATTGATTTTACCACTGACTCACTCACTCAGTCACTCATCAAAATCTCTAGGATATTCTTTGAATTCCTAGAACACTGAAATTTAGTATGCACACTGGTATTAGCACATACACAACAAAATATTAAGAAACTTGTAACTTTCACTCTCCAAACCCCATAAAAGGGGTGCAGCAGTTCAGTATATGATATTTCTTGTGGGTAGATGCTTCCATTTGTTATAAAAGGTACATCTTACAATAAGAAATAAAATCCAACCAAAAGTATTTAAAGCAAGATTGGTAATCCAAACTCACAAACTCGTCTTTTGCTGTTAAAAAGTTACCTGTAAGGATTAATTCTACAAGTCCTAATTTTAAAACTCCTACATCTTGGTCAAAACAGAACAGGCACTCCCATTGACTTAATGGTAAAAAATTAAATCACTGGTATATCATTCAATAGTACTACGGTACAGCCAAGCCACATTTTATGAAAAATATCTAGGGTCTTTTAAGTTAGGGGTTCGAACCTTAATGAGATCTAATAACTTTTTAATAGTGAAAATATTGAGCTTGAAAATAATTCTTATACAAATTTTACATAAATTGTTTTTATTGAGATATTATTACTTTAAAAATTACTCCAAAACCACTATCCACTACTCATATGGATCATAAAATGGATCTGACTTACAACGCAAACCCAAAAATAGTACTCTTAGAAACACTAAAGCAAAAGAAAAATGTCAAGAAAAAAATCAACTGAGATATAGTGTTACAAATAGCGGAAAAAAATTACGTCTTTTCGGTGTTGAGGTTCTGCATCATCCCAAAATGTATATTTTAATTCTTCGCCATTGTAGTCTGAAACTGTTGCTATAAAAGTTATACTGGAACCACAGACGACTGGACCATTGTTAGTAAGTGTTATACTCAGTGAAGATACTTCTGTAAATATTCCTGGCATGAAAAATATTATCTCCAATAGAATTCGCATCTCAATTTAATATAGTAGGAATATAATTCAACAATTACTAATATATTAAATTTCACTTACCAGATCGCAAAATCATAAACAAAGAAACATATGTTATCAAGTTACACATGATAATAGTAAATCTCTTTTATGAAACGCAAAAAAGAAGTCAGCCATGTACACGAACACTTCCTACATCAGGGAAAGTTACTGTACCTACTTTTTCTGAATCTTATGATTTATACCAATTTAATTATTAAAAGGCTTTAGACTGAATTTGTCACTCCAAAATTCCACAAAAAATCATCAGCAAATTAAACATAATTCAATAACCTTCAATAATCAATGATTAGAAACAACACAGAACAGATACACAAGTATTATCCATGGATACAAGCATATATGATCACAGACGCATAGAATGTACTCCTTAAAGAAATGCAGTTTTAAAGTAAAAACAGCATAGGGACTGCTTCAAATATTTGAAACCGCTGTTCACATATACGTTTCTTACTGGCACCTGCACAAGTATAATTGTCAAAAAGTGACAAATATGGTTTGTTTTTTTTTTTCGAAATAAGCGTACACACTTGAAATGTTAAATGAACCACTTGGACCTGTTTAGTATGTAATTAAATGAAAAAGTTTATGTTCTAGTGACTCATAGCAGCTGTGATATACTTGATTTAGACGTATTTGATAATATGACAAAAGTATTTTCTGAGCCTTTTCCTATAACCTAGAAGCAAATGATAATTTTCTAAGAAGTTTTAGAATTTTCTAGGTCTTTTTCAAAAGAAACTTGCTACTTGTAATAGTAATAATACAAAATAATCATTATTATTGAATTGAGAAAATGTTATTGACAGAAAAAGTTCCTAAACGATTTTGATTGCTATATTTACAAATACGACTAAATCAAATGCAACACAGCGTCTGTGAGCTATTGGAACAGAATCTTTATAGGTACATAATTCAATCACATGCTAAACAAGACCATATGATACATATGAAATTATAAATGTGATTTTCGTGTAAAAAAAATAATACAAAATTCACTTTATTTAATAATGTTCATTTAGAATTATTTCTAACTTTGATTCTTATTTGCCACAACTCCAGTGATTTCACTTTTCCATGTACAGTTTTGTGATATTATAAGTGAATAGTAAGGCATTAGTTAACATTAAAGAGCAGGGCATAATTTATTCATAAAATATATGGAAGTACTAATTTTCTTTCTGTCATGTTGAAGATGTTCTTCTAATTATAGTTATGTAACATGACATAACTGTCATGTATCAACATACCGATTGACGTTATGGCTTAAACTAATTAAAACTAATAGAGCGGCAAGAAACATTATTTTATACACAATCCTTGAGCTATTTTGAATAAAAAATGTGCATATATCCATCACTAGCTCTCCGCCTTAGTTACGTATTTAAAAAAAAACTATAAATACTTAAGAAAATAAGGTTTTTCCCAAATAAACAGTATACTTAAGAAATAATTATATTACAAGTTTTGCTTTGTATTGAATGTTCAAATAATTATTAATAATGTTGTCTATTCTAATCTTGACTAATTTATTTTTTGCTATGCAAAAACGCTTCCAAGAGAGAAAAGAGCATCTTCCCTTCACATCTCAGGATATAATACAAGAGAAAGGCAGATGTTGCTTCAAATTTTTTACCGGTTTTGCAACAATAAAATAGGTTTCAATATATTAATATATATGTCCAAGATAAAATCCTGTATTAGCGAACTCGGGTAATTCGGATGAACACGGGAATGCCTGGACAGAGTTAATGTGCGGCAGCGACGTGGGCAGTCGAGAAGATGTCGAGAGCAATACGCACGTTGCGTGCGAGCATATCAAAACTGTTGGTTCGCAATATAATATTATTCGATGTGAATTAATGTGGCAATGGATTGTTTGTGGTTGTTTTTAAAAAAATTACCTTACAAAAAAAACTTAATGTATACATCGTAATACTTTCTATTTTTCTATACAGCACATGTTTATTCTGTCTGAGGAACCATAAACAATGAAGCCAATGGCCACGATTCAGCTCGAGGCCCTGACTGAGGTTCACACACACACACACACACACACACACACACACACACACACACACACACACACATATATATATATATACACGAGAATTACTCGTTTAATAATTATGGGATATATCTATATTAATATACATATAAATCTGTAGCAGCCCTAGCAAAATTTTTAGGTGTTGCAAACTTTTAAATAATGTCTGTCTGTCCTTTTATAACTCAAGAACAGTTTCACTAATCGTGATGAAAATTGGTAAACAGTAAAAACAGGCGATTGTACAAAAGATAGGCTACTGTGTATCTGTCTGTCTCTTTTTTTTTATAATTTAAAAATAGATTGACCGACGTTGATGAAAATTGCTGTACAGTCAAAACAATTTATTTTGCGAAAGATAGACACTGTTTCACAATATGCATGTTCTTTTATAACTTAAGAAAGTTTTCACCACTATTGATTAAAATTTCTATACATTCTAAACATGCGATTGCGTAAACGATAATTTTTATGTGATTTCATAAGTCGTTTAAACATAAAAATATCAATTATTTTTTATTTCTTCTTCATATCTATTTCTTTTTGTGTAGTTGCGTGTATGTGTATGCCTGCGTAGTTTTCTTTTTTATCGTAGTACAAGTTGGTTGAATTTCATATGAAACTTTTTATAGAGATAAATATAAATATAAAATTTGGCATAAATAATGTTGCCTAAAGTAATAAAAAGTGATGAGATACATTTTTTACAATAAAGTGGGAGGAATGGGATTCTGTAATAAAAAAATTAATATATATTTTGTTGTTTCTTTTTTTTCGTGCAAAAATCATTCATCTAGTATTATAAAACGTGCAATATGTTGTATTGTCGAATGAAAAGTTTGTGAAAAAGAAACTAGCATTAGTATCAGACATTTTTGCTACTGAACCAAAATACTAAACCGATTCAAAAAATTACTTCTTTAATAAGAATCTCCCTGAATAGAAAGACTATTAACGTTTCGCTTTGGCCACATCTACATATTTGTGTTATAACAGATTCTACAGATTCTATGAATTCTTTCACTCATAAAAAGCACTATCTAACACTAACACTAACACACATTATCCCAAAGTAATATAGCGTACATTTTACTTTGATTCTACTATTTGTCCCGACTTCGTCCAAATTGAAACTGACCAGTAACGGAATAAAACATGCAAAAAGAACGAAGAGTAAAATTTATTCTTACAATCACCATCGATAAATATTGTGAAATTAAGAATCACTATTTATTTTAATGAATTCGTATTTCCTATCCGGACCTATCACCGTCTTTCCCAATTAATCCTTTCATCAAGGGCATACGATGTTATTTAGGGGTTTTATATGGTGGCAATCGTCACTAAAATTGTCAATAAAAAACTAGCATTTTGAGTGGAATGTGGTTTCAGATTTATTATCAATGACAATAATGAATGTATTTAACAGTATATAAGCAATTTTTCACAAGCAATGTGATATCTATTTAAAATTATAGGTTTTTTTTTGTATATAGTTGTAATATATACTTAACAATAGTCGTAGTCAATCTCTAAATATTATCTATAGATACAGTTAGTTTCGTCGCATGCGCCAACCTATCGCTACTCGCCTTGTGTACCTGTTGAGTATGTAAAAACGAAAACATTTATTGGATAGTGCTTATAATTGTTGCGTGTGTGCATTGAGTTTACCTCGTCTCCTGCCATTTTTTGACCAAAGTTATGTTATGATAAAATAGCTTGTGTCCTCTCCAGTTTATTTCCTTCGAGTTAGTTTTACGTGTTTTGTATTTTCTGAGAAAAATCGAAATTCCACCAAAATTTTCAATTTTTCTCTTTAAATTGTTTGATAAAATCAATGAAATGTTTGAAAAAAATCCTCAGTGCCAACCATAAAACATAATTATGGTTATTGTATCAATTGATACCAAAATCTAACTAGCTCTTTTTCTCAAGTAGTTGCATCGATTGTCGCAAACCGCACAAAAATCGTTTTATGTATTCAAAAGATAGTATTGAAGATGCTATCTGTCTCTAAACTACTACACCGCTCTTTTAATATAACTACGACATAAAACTACTATACTACCATATTACACATCGTTTACTAATAAAATCCAAAATCTAATTCTCAATTCTCCTTAAAAAAAAGTCAGTTGGAAAATACATAAAAAGTAGTTGGTGAGTTCGAGATATATCTTTAACGAAATATTTCAAAAAAGTGTTTTTGCAAAATAACCTGAAATTCTTGGTGGATTGATGTTTGGTAATCGGTCATCCATTTTGCCTTAAGGAACTGTGTTTAATGCTGCCAATAATTTAAAATCAAATAACGTGGTCGAAAATATCGTAGTTGAAATTCTAGAAAAAATAGCGTTTAGAAGTTCCCGGTATGAAAACTGAAAATTTTTCATAAATTGGGGCGATATTGTTTTCGATTTGATCTTAGGAAATAAAGTTTTTATCATATTATTTTTATTTTAGATACCTAGAAATTTATTTTGACCATTCCCCGAGTGATGTCTGTATGCTGTCTCTGTGTATGTTCGCACGCGCGCGTGAGTGGGTGTGTATATGTGTGCGAGAGAGAGTGTCTTGAAAAAATTATCATGAAGTCTCTTATAGAGTACATCTTAAATCTACTAATAAATTTCAAAATTTAACCAGCTATTTTTCTTGAAAAATTACGTTGATCGTTACAAAACGCATTAAAATTGGTGGGTTAAGAAAGGGGCTTTTTAAATGAGGAAAAATGAAAGGAAGAATCTTGTTCTATGAGTGGAGTCAAGGATAGTACACTTATTTGTTTATTATGCTGAGACACTATTGTTGGAGTTTTGACTAGTGTTGGAGTTGGACTAGGTAAACGTTTCTCGTTTTAAGAGACCTTTCCCTGGTAATCTATTTAACGGAAAAATGAAAAAGCTCATTTGAAATTGTCACTTCGAATATTACAACAGCACTTGGACAAAACGGTGCCGTTACAAAATCATACCAATTTAGTAGCACTTTCGCAAAAATAATGAAATCATTCACTGATGATCAATTAATAAATATTAAATTTTAAACTATGTTGTAACATTTCTTCAATAGTAAACAAATAAAAGGTAGAGGTAAAAAAGCTTTAATTTTTTGAGTCAAAGTATCAACAATGCTTTAAAAATATTTTTAAAAACATGTTTGATTCCATAATTAACAAACTCAAAAACTGCCCGTACTTTAGTTTTTTATGTAGTTTCAGTAAGAATATAACTTACATATCTCAATTTTCATTATTTGTGCGTTACTGGAAAAATACAATATACCTGTATTATTAGTAGCAAATTGATATTAGTTCACACTGATATCACTGTACTTCATGATTGTCCCTCAGTGACAGACGTGAACAATGGTTTAATCGCTATAATGAAGAGAGAATGGGATTTATTTAATCTGCTGCCGATTCACTATATCAATAATTTTTGGTACATCAACTGTTGATGTCATGCTAAATGAAAGGATGTTACGAGAGCGGTCCTAAACATTAAATTTCATTTAAGGGCGCGAACTTATTCATAAAAAAATTAAGAAATTGTTCAAGGAAAATAAGTTAATTATGACGATGTTGCCCTGCATACCGTTGTCATCTGGATAAGCAAGAGAAAATGTCAAAGCTTTTTTTTATTTCACATAATTTTATTTTTTGCAAGAAAATTGAAAACAATATCTTCAAATTCAAAGTGATGATTAGTTTGCACTAATAAACTCAAGAATGCTGCAAGTTCGCATTTATGGCATTATTGGCTGATAGTACAGTTAGATTAATAATCTTAATATAGAGATGCAAGGACCTAATAAGATAATCCAACAAATGATATTAAAATATTAAATTTGAAGCTAAACTGTAATTAAACATAAGTGAACTTGTACCAAGTGATTTTTCAAATTTCCCTACTATCATTGTACTACAGCCCGACGTATCTCTTCCCGACAGTATCTACTAACATATGGTATTCTACTTGAAAGCATATTCAAAAGAAATTGAAAGAAAATTTGATTACATGAAAAATATTAGTAACAATTTATTTTTTGCATAAAATTCTTGATATTTTAAAAATCATAAAGTAAAATTATTCAGCAAATTTGGAATTTATAAAACTAAATAAAAGAGCGAAATCATTGAACTTAAAATGCGATACACAACTCAAAGCTAACCTCACCGTTAGCCTAACCGAACCTCATAAATAGAAGTATATTGAGTTCTGAAGAATCGTACCAAGTGAGTATAATGTTTATGAAACTGAGCATTATAATTATTAACGATTTTTCTTTTGGTATACCTTTTTCTTTTTTAAAAATGGACTCCTTATTAAAGAAACATCGCAATTGCCTTTCAACTTTATTAAAAGACGCGATGAGGATTTCATGTAGTTTCAAAGACCCCAAAATAAAAGAAGTAAAAACATAAGTCATAATATTTATATAACGTTATATAACTTAACTAAAATATGTTTGTACAGTACAATATACGACACCACACCGTTGTTAAATTAGTCACGAAAGCATTGCAATGGCGTAAAATATATTACGCTAAGAAATGGTCGGGGAGCGTTGAATTTGCGCATTGAATCATCCGCAGGCAATTCAGAGACGCAGAGTATCGTGCATTATCTATACAGTACAACACACGTAACTTTGTCGCTCGAATTTACTTACGAATAATGTAATGCACATGTTTAACACTCGCCGACCCTACCTTCTTCTCGCGTGCCAATTTTACGCCATTTTAACTCTTTAGTGAGTAACTTCACAGCGGCAGAGTTTCGTGTGTTATACTGTACTTGTTTTAAAAATGTCAAATGCAGATATTTTTTTATTCAGATACAATTATCTGCAATTGTCATTCGGGTTCATATTCAATTCATAAGCATGCGATCCGTAATCTTATCTCACATTTCTTGTACTGCGTTGACTACAAATGTATGACAGCCTTCGATTTATCATGTACATGAAGTTAGTATCCAAGACACATAATGAAAAAAAGCAAATTATAATTTTATTTTTTTTTTGTTTTCCGCATTACTTTTTTTTAACAGACTTGTGGCTTGGACTTTCTGTCAACGTAGAATGTGATTAATGCAAATTAAGTGAAAATAATAATAAGTAATCATGGCTACCGTTTTCGATAGTCCATTCATTAGACAGCGTATACATCGACTCCGACAACGCGATATTGATTTCGACGAAGAACAGAGATTTGGCCGTTGTGATTGTACAAGCTATTCATATTTCGTGCTTTCCATGGTATTATTTTCAGTGGGAACTGTAATTACTGTATTAGCGTTGGGCGATGCAGATGGTTATATTTTAAGTAATTTAGGACACATGTGGCTAGTTGGCCCGATTTTCATATGTTCTGGCATGATGGTAGCAGTGAAAAGCATGCTATATTTACGAAGGAAAAGTGTCATACAAATGCTTTTACATCAACGAGCTATAATTCGAGTTAGTTTTTATGTTAATAAGTAGTTTAATTTTTTACTGAAAAGCGATCCTAATACAAAATATTTACATTTACACAAAGTAAATATTTTCATTGTTTTTAGGATATGGCAGCTGTTCAAGCCGAACAGGCATACAGTTCACAGATACCTAGAAATGCGTCAAGCACAACTTTACCACCTTCATATGATGCACTGATAGCAAGCTCTACAGTGAATAAACCTCAACCATCTGGATCTGAACCTCCTCCTCCAACATACGATGAAGCAATGTATCTTATAGATGAAGAAAAACTTGACAACACACCAAGTGAAAATGTCAAACAAGAAAGCAGTGATGCAAACCTTAACAAACCTTAGAAAGAAGTTACATTATTATCTCCAATGTAAGAGAATTCAACTTCACTTTGTACTTATGACTAGTTAGTGTTTAATGTACAATAACTTTAAAAAAAAACTTAATATTCTCAGATGTGCCTATTTATTGCATTTGAAGCAATATAGTTCAAAAATCTAATTTTGATGGCTTTTTGTATAATATTTTGCACTTTTAATATGTATTATATACAAATATATTATTATGTACATAAATTTGTTAATATTGTTAGTCACAATAAGGACAGGAAAATATGGATAAAGTTAAATTTCTATGTTAGAAAATGAGCATGTGTGAATTTATGATAAGACGTGAAAATACCAGTGATAGTTGTATGGTTTAGAAATTTCATAAGATTATAATCATGTGACTTAAAGTGTTCCACTATAACAAGACTGCCAGTTGTTGTTTTGATTGTATCTATTGCATATTAATCTATTACATTCGATAAATTAAGGGGTATCTAGTGTTTGCATTTAAAAATATTAACTCAATATTTGTTTTTTTTTTATATAAAAACAATGATACTACAATTGTGGTGTCATTAAAGTGTTAGTTAATAATATTAATTCTCCATTTGTCTCAGAAAAGGAAAGTAAAAATTAATTTTTATATTTAAGAAGTGAATTAGTTTAGAGATTTAAAGGTTGTAGGTAGGAATAAAGATCTGTAGATCATTATACAGTATACACATGTAGTTACAAGCTGATTTCAAGAACAATTCAGAAACATTTCAGAATTTCTGAAACGATTTCAGAAACAATTTCCTTCTTAACACGTCATAGGGACAGTGTGGAGTCATTGATAATCATGAGAAATGAAGGATTAAATTCTCTAAAGATCCTATGCAGAATCAGATATGAAATGCTATTCTGGGGATCAAAATATGTAATTCTCCATCGGAGATGTGTTCTACCATTTGCACCAATTACTGCTGTAGTAGAAGTACAAAAAGCATTTTTTTGGGTTTCACATGACAATATTAAAAATACTTTACATGCATTATAAAGTGTACAAGTAAATGTAGATTTAAGATACAGGAACAAGTTCACATAAACAATTCTCATGTTTTTCCCAGTTACATTAAAGCCCTTGTCATATGCAAATGTATTTTTATACATATATGGATTAATTGTCATAATTTCTATTTATTTGATAACTTGAGAGCTACTATCACTAATTTATGAAAATCAAAAATAAAATTTACTATAATATTTAAGACTACCATCATTCAGTACTAAAAGCTGAATGTAAAGATTAATCATGGAGATACATAGTTATGTTTGCGTTAACATAGATTTATATAAAAACTTTATTTTAAGTTATAGATTATTACTCCTTTGGTCAATAATATATATATTGATGAAATACAAGTATATCTGACAATTTTTTATTGAAATGATCTCTAAAATAATACATTTACTTATTTGACATATTCATTATATAAATAAAAGAAAAACTTAAATATTAATAAAGAAATTAAAGTAGATATACTTAAAAATGTTTTGATACTAATTAATAAATCTTGTTATACCTAAATTGGTGTATTACTATTTTTTCTAATTATGTGTACACAAAATTAAAGATCGGCAATACTGCTGCAAATTCTAGTATTTCATTCCTCCCTATGCATATATTTATGTATATTATAAAATAATGTTCTTTGTTTTTATCAGATTATACAGGTTGATCCTCATATAAGGAAAGTGAAATATTTGCATTATCTAGACTAGATCAATATTGCCGAAGAAAATATAGTACCAGTCTGCTGAATATCAATATTGACTTATTTAACATTTCTGTATGTTATAAACTATCCCATTCAGATAGATAGCAATAGTACAGGACCTTCTAGCAATAATGTTACTGAAACAGACACTCAAACATCTGAATGTCATTCAAGACAAACCAGAACCATCAATATATTTAGAACAAAGAACTATAAAAGTGGATAATTATAAAAGATTTACAACATTTCAGAATTTATAATTCCCATTTCTCAACATATAATCACAGAACTCAGCCTATTGATGTTCCAAAAAGTTGTTACCCTCAATGTACAAAAATTAGTAGAACAATCAGATATGCATGTCAATGAATAGTAATCATTGGACACCAGTATCAGCAGAGGAAATTGGCTTGCCTTGATATAATGAATACAATGGGCCTAAAGCAATTGCCAGATATGGGGCCTTGTTGCTGAAAAAACTTTCTTACAGTAATGTAGAAATAAAAGATTTAGGGCCTCTTCTACGACTTTGTTTTTAACTCATTTTCAATATTAATTATGACCTTAAAATTAACCTGCTAATGGGACTTTTTGTTAAAAGAACAAAAAAGATTATAGATGTGGTCCTAAATAAATTAGTTGAAAGTTTACACATAAATAATAAGAATAATGAACCAAAAACCTGGCCATGAGCATGTCAGACCATGCTGAATGTTGGGTTCCGAAGCCATTACTACAAAGAAATGCACTACAGATGAAAAAACTACTTCATTGCACTTTTCCATGTTTCCAGCACAATATAGGTATAAGCACTTAGTCATCTATAACTAAAAAAACATGTATGTATGTTAAAAAAGTATGTATGTCGACTATTACTCTTAAAATAGCATAAACTAAAAAGCGCCTCAGCATAAGAACATATCTATGTAGCACTTAGTCCTTCTTTGAGAAATACAGTTCTTCCTTTCCACAAAAAAACGGTATATATGTACAACAAAATAATTTTCGTTGAAAGTATTTATTAATAATTACCTTTTCAAATTTTCTCACATTTTTTGAACTTAGGGTTTAAAAAATAAAGCAGGAGACACAATTTATGATACTTTTGGAGCAGTTATTAACAAAAATATTCTTAATCAAAAAAATTGCTTAGGAACCCTAGTGTGTTCAAACGAACTGCTGAAATGTGTGCCACATGTTAATATATACTAAAAAAAAATTTTTTCAGCTTCTGTTGCATGTAAGGAATGCCTCCCCTAGAAATATTTATTTTGTTATTTAAAACTAAGTAGCGGCTCATACAAAACACCTACACTATAAATTTCATCAATATATATCTTGTAGTTTTTGAATAAAGTGCCTGTGACATGCGGGTGGACAGATGGATATGACGAAACAATAAGGGTTTCGATTTTGCCATTTTGACTCAGAACCCTAAAATGAGTCACAAGAATATGATACATTACAAATCAAAACCTGTAATAACAGACTTGTATAAGTAGTTCCAATAGGATTTCTAAATCTGGTGAACAATTCATGCAATAAATTAATCCATGGTCATGCTTAGAGATCCACAACAAAATACATGTTGAAGAAGCCCATCAAATATAGATTGACATCTGAGCATGTGCAACTCCAAAATCTGTTATCTATTTCAATTTCAAATATATATTGGAAAAGTGGATAATGTGAATGCTGAAATAGAACATGTGGGAATGAAGCTTTCTATTCGATCTTTCTGAAGATACTACTATTAATGTTTGATAATTTTTTGAACAAGAATAAAAAAATTTGGGTATATCTAAAAACCGGAAAGATTTTCTAGACACTGAAAAAATCCTATTCAAAACTTTTGGAATTGGCAAAGAACAAATTTGCAGCACTAACTTCTAAGCTTAATACAGTGGCCAGTGGGTTGATGTCATAGATGTTCATCTTCCTACAACAGTTCATCATACAACTGACACAATAAAAAGGGGTCAAAAAGATGTGATATAGGACTAAATTCTCAGCCCCGAAGTTATCACTCATTACAGACACTACAGCTTGCTCGTATATCACTTCTGTCACAGTTATATCACTATCTGCAACTAATAAAAAATTGAAAAAGTTTTGGTTGAGACTGATTTTCTTTATGATTGATGCATAATTATCAACGGACACAAGGGTGGATCCAGAGAAGGGACATAGAGACCATGAACACCCCAGTTTGGGTCTTTGTCTTAATCATTGCAATCAAATTAGAGCCAGACCTGATGAACCTCATTTGTTTGATCTCTGCCCCCTTATTCGAATACTGGATCCGCTTATAAGGCCACATCACCTTCAATAAAGTATATGTTGTAAATAATACATTCTCATCTCTATCTATCATAATTTGAAATCTCTATGTTAAATTGTAATTGGCTCATACAGATTTTAAACTACACAAAAAAAGATACAAACTTTGGCATCCCAGATGGGATCTGTCTTCCCAATGTTGGGGTCCATCTCCACAAAAAAAACAATACCTATAAAATCTATAGTTTTTGCAGCGCAAGAAAAATGATAGTGATATATGTCACCATAAAGAAAATTTAACATAACCATAAGGAAATCTTAAAATAATTGACAAATGTCTTATCCTTTCATTCATCACTATTTACATCATAATAAATACTTTTTATTGAATCATTTATATTTTGTGGCATCGAATTCCAATCTCCTACTGATGTTTTTGAGATATGTAAGTTAGTATTATATTTCTTTTTGTATTCTATCTCCTCAGACAACTCCAATTACGTTCCATAGGATTTAGGTATCACGAATACATTGGTCTCTATAACATTGATTTCACGATCTCTACCACATCTGTTACCTATTCTGGAATAATTAGGAATCTCTATTCTGCAACTATTATCAGATACATTATAACCCTTCTCTAGACAGACTCTAGAATAAGGCCGACTTCTGTCAATGTTACATTGAAAAATATTTCACCAAGTTATCTCCTTACTTTGCCCATAATCTAGTTTAAGACCACTGTGACACATGTTAAAGTTTAGTATTTTTTTCCAAGCATCATCATCTCAGTTTAAGTGTATGCCAATAAAATGCGACCAAGCTACTCAAAGATCTGCTCTATAACAGGCAAATATGTTCTTATGCAATTTGCATCAAGGCCTCATAGTTTTCGTGCTATCACCTATTAAAATTGAAAAGTTTATTCTGACCTCAAAGAAGTTAAAGAGTGATGGCTTACTGTTTACTTATTATAAGCACAATGCTTGAAATAAATGTCATCCCTTGTTTATATCAGTCTTGTGACCTTATGCTCTGCATCTCTCCATCTGACCTTATACTCTCCAATCTACTAGAATTCTTCAACATTGCAAAAAAACAAAAGATAAGAAACTTGAAAGTATAACCACTTTTAATTAAAGTGACCATCCTGGAGTTTCATATTTCCAGACTATCATTTTACTTTAAAAAGACATTTAGATAACAAGATTAGATGCACAAAAATGTGAAAATTGCTGATTAGTTAAAAACAAAAAATCAGCAGTTACAATATATGGTGTGGGGTCAAGCATTATCATATTATAATTATTATATATACTAGTATAGACAGTGAGTACATAATAAAAACACATTTTTTTTCCATTCTCCTATATATATTCGTTCTCCCTTATATTCAATTTCAAATCGATAGCAATAGTGTTAACTGAAAAAAGAAAGGTCATGACATAAAAACTAACACATTACATCAAAACATTTCATAAGGATTCAGTTTTTATCTATAAGAATTGAATTCTAATGAACGGAGAATAATAAAGTTAGTATTGTATAAACAGTGTTTCTAGTTTTATTCACTTTAAATTTATTAGCAGATAATAAATATGTTTGTGAATTTATATATAATGTTTGCAATTCTTGTTTTAAAATAATAAAAATAATTATGTAAAAATAATATAAAAACTTAAAGATATTTATTTTACAAATGCAAAAGTATACTACTAACATTCAATAATTGAAAAAGATGAAAAATTTTAAATATTTCCTTAGCTTGATCATTTTTTCAATATAAATAACCAAATTTGGGAATCAAGTTCATTATATCTAGTAATGACATATGTTTAACTCATTGAAATAAAAACGATGTATTAATTAATATAAAATTACTCACTTCCATGATCTACCAGTACAACATCAAACTGAAAATATCTATTAAAGAAATCTATGCACTATATTTTAGTTTGTAAATTTGCTCAATTTAACTGTGCTAAATTATAATACAAGGGGAATCACTTATTGTTTACAAGTAAACATGTGTCCCTATTTTATTTCAAATTTGATGTCAACCTATTAAAATATTTATTTGGTAGAGCCATTCTGTGGCCACCTTCACTACAACACGAAAATGGGTCAGCTCGACCAGTGAGATATCATACTCGCACAGAAATCAAGGATAAAGTAGCAGCTTTCGCTGTTGGATTTTGTCAAGTGAATTAGAGCTTCAGTGGTTCACTCCACCCTCCATCAGAATGGGATAACTTGGAAATGAACTGATCCAAGTAACATTTTTGTCAGAATGGAGTTATGTGATTCATTAATTGATACCAATTTTATCAGAAGAAAACTGGGAGCATGTCGGACCATGCTCATATAGGGTTCCGAAGTCATTATTACAAAGAAATGCACTGCAGATGAAAAAACTACTTCATTGCACTTTTTTCCATGTTTCCAGTACAAAATAGGTATAAGCACTTTAGTCACCTATAACTGGAAGAACAAGTGGATATGTCGACTATTTCTATCAAAATAGTATAAAGTGCAGTATCTTTATGGCACTTATATCCTTTTGTTTGAAGCGCAGTTTTTGGGCAGTAACACAAAAACAGTATATCCAACCATATTCAAAATAATTTTCGTTGAAAGTATTTATTAAGAGTTACTTACATTATTATTTCAAATTTTTTGAAAATATGGTTGAGAAAATAGTGGAGGGGGGAACAATTTCTGTAGTTTTATTTCTGAGCGATTATTTCCGAAATTATTCACGTAATCAAAAAAATAGTTTAGAAATTTATGTGCTTTTAGAAGAACTGTCGAAATGTGTGCCACTTGTTGATATTTGCTGAAAAAAAATTTTTTTCAGCTTCTTTTACATGTGTGGAATGCCCCCCTAGAAATATTTATTTTGTTATTTATATATTTATGTTGTTTAATCACCAAACTAAGTAGCGTCTCACACAAAACACTGTAAATTTCATCAATATAGGTCTGTATAATAAAGTTTTAAACCAGGCAAACATAAAACATTTTTAAAAAATAAGTCCATACATTCCACCGATAAATATACTATTCAGTTTATAACCCTTAATTCAACAAGTGATAGGAGAGAGAGAGTACTCAAAGGCTTCCTGCCAAACCTCAGAAGTGAAGATAAACAAATTTAAATTTAACCATTTATTACAAGTTTTAAGTGAATAAAGGAATTATTAATAATTAAAACTATTATATTTTTATTTCTGCTTAGTCCATTAATTCACGTTAGTTTTAAAATGATCCATCTCACATTTTTTTTATTTTCAAAACAATTTTTCTTTATATTTTTTCTAGCCTATAATGTTAGTTCAAGTGTATTTTAATTTACTTCATATTATGTTAATATCATAGCTTTGTTTGTCTTTTATGTTTTTGGCTTCTTTTAACCAAAATGCTTTTATATAAATATCTCAGTTTTACACTTATGTTACTTGGAGCACTTCATATCCAAGCTATCCAGATATCCTATTCCTAACCAAGAAGTGGACAATGAACTGGTAACTCCTCTGAGGTTGCGAGCATCTGTAAGGTGTAACGAGGCATTTGTGGTGACTCACATATTCATTTACCTCTCAAAAAAGTAATAAAAAGAAAATCTTGCAAAAATGACCTTAATAATTAGTAGATACATAAATCTCATAAAACCTGGGTTCTTACAGATAGCAGTTTTATTATATCCGACAACAGTAAGTCAAATGCTAACCTAGTTCCAGTCATTTCTCAAGATACAAATATACAGTTTGTCACAAGTATTGATTTGATTATTAATAGATTTAATTCTTAAAATGCACAATCAGAAATGGCTCCATTTTTTATTGACAATAAACTCGTGGGCACCATCTACTTATAATATTAGTGGCAAAAAAGAAATTGTAAAAAATAATATATCAATACAATAACTGGAAATTCACATAGTGCAAACTACAAGCATTGTGGAATTAATTTTTTCCTATGCTCAACCAAAAAAATATATTCATAAAATAATAAAAATTTCAAAGTCTGTTTAGTTTCGAGATTTCACTGTTGTTTTAAGTATATGATGAACCACATTGTTCATGATTACTAATAATATATTATTACAAATTATTATGTATAGATGCAAATCCCTAACAAATAGAAATGTTTTATTTCGAACTTTATGTAATTTTGTTTATGATAAACTTTACATTCACTTACACTTTATAAATATAGAATGTTGCATTTGACAAGCACTGTGTATATTTTCAATCATCAAAATTTTCTGATATTTACCAGATGAATATACAATGTAGTATTTGTGTACCCTGGTAAACAATTTTTAATATTTACTAACAATTTATATATATATGTATATAACACATTTTTAATATATACAAAATGAGTTTTAACTTAGGATCTCTAACAATTTTTTTGAACATTTGCAAATTTAAAAAAATTATATACTTCATTTCTAAACTCCAGTCTTTATGTTACACATAATTTTTTCATTAGAATGTCTTGACCCATAAAATTGAATTTATTAGTCTCTATTAATATAAAATTATATATTTTCATAATATTTTAGGTTAGTCTTCCAAAATATTTTGCTCTAGCACAAACTTCTCTTAATTGTGGCCACTGCACTACAATAATATCGGCAAATAGTTGAAGTATTTTACCAGTGAGTGACAGTGTTCTTACTCTACATATGCTTTCTATAAAAATTATTCTGCAATCTAGTATAAAAGCACAACGGAATAAAAATGAAATAAAACAGATAGGAATACATGTACCAGGGCCATTGCATAATATGATGTCTGGTTTGAAATTATAAATTACTGGAATGCTATAAATTGTTGCATATAAAGTAGAACCAATTGATGATAAATAAGATTGCTTTACATTTCTGCTCCTGGGAATTCTACTCAAATTATAGTCATAATTACCCAATTCTTTTTCTAATATATGTATTTTATTTTCACTATTAGCATCATTATAAGCCAAAACATACAAACGAGGTTGATATTTTTTTGGATTCATATATTTTACTAATCTCAATAACTCAGTGGTATGACCTCCAGAGCCTACACAGTAAATTGTTCTTAATGAAGTTATCTTTCTATCTATTTTGCATTCTATTGCAAAAATTTGATACAATACATATAACATTCGTAACAATATCATGATCATAAATGTAAAAAGAAAATAACTTAATGTAATTATGTGCTCCATTATATTTTCAACAAATCTATGTACAGGAAACTGAAACAAAAGAATTCAAATAACAAAAATGACAGAAATATCAGTGTGTTTTTAATTGATACTACAAATATATCTAAGAATGCGAAACATATACATAATTAAAATATATTATGGCAAATTGTACTACAAAATATTTCCTGAGTTTTGAATTCTAAAAACAAGCATTTCATGAATAGCTACAGATTGACTTAATACTGCAATTACAAAATGGATATAGCATTAACTGTTCACTATCATTGACATCTATGCTATCATATAGTGAAATGTCAATACTTTGAATTACAAAAAAAATGCTAGAAATTCAAAGATAATGAGTTTTAAAGTTGAAAGTATTTTGAGATATAATTGGATTCAATTGCTAAAATGTTGATTTAGAAAGGAATAATTCATAAGCAATTTTTCAACTTATAATATCATAGTCAAATAAAAGTATATTTAATGAACCTCTTTTCAAGGCACAAGGTCATACATAAACAATTTGAAAGTACATAGATATACTTTATAAAAAGTTTGCTTGTATTTGTACAAAGACAATAGAATAAAGCACTAAACACTACATTTGAGTTTCATTGCCGAGTCGGGTAATGCGAAATAAAACGTCATTATATTTAACTAAGTTCGAATTTGTGTTTTTTGAAATTTGAGTTAGAGTGTAAAAATGTACTACTTCATATATAAAAATTTTTCAACTACATTCTAAATAATACATGATACTGCGTACCTACTTAAAGGAGCAGGAGAAAATTGTATTTTTTCTTCATCTTCCTGAGAATTTTCACTGAAACAGTTATCGAGATTCCGTGGCATATTCTTCCATCACAATTATTGAATTGTAGGGATTTATCATTTTTCTTTCAAACTCTAAAAAAACAAGAAATTTTAATGTTATTTTTATAATATTAAGTACGCAACGTTATACACCTATCATACATTAAACGTAATGTTTATGACAAATAAAAGATATAAAGTATAATTTGTGAATAAAGGTAAAAACCATTAAGTCTTTACCAGACTAAACTTAAAACTTAACATAGTAAGTAAATGTTAACCTTAAAAAACAAAGAACATCTGTTTGTTTACATCATATTCATCTATGGTTTACATATATATTCATATTCGTCTATGGTTTACATCATTAAAAAAATGTTGTAAGCAAAATAAATTTACCATATATTAGGTTCTCCGGATTAAATATATATAAAAGGCACAGTCATAGATGATAATAATATATTACGTACGGCCACACGATAATAAAACAATAATATATTTGTATTTAAAAATATTTCTCATTTTCTATATAGATTACAATTAATAGATTCAGATGTCCTACACCACGTTATTATTATATTCTGCCCTACACCACCTTATACTATCAGTAATCGAATATTGTATGCTGTTGTACAAATGATAAAAACTATAATGAATAAGAATACCGAGCACAAAATATAAATAATGGAATTAATAAAACAGAGTGGAATAATAATCCACGATCCAACGCCCTTTCTTGAAAATAATTACTATTGGCCGAATTTTGGTGAGTAGCGAGCTAGCTTCATTTCGATGATACTCTATAAAAAATTAGTGAAAATAATTTCGAAGTTTTTTTGCAAACGATTTTATTGAAAATATTTATGTAAATAATGCACTAAACGCAAATAAATATTTAGGTAGATCTTGGGTACCAGTTAACACACCACTCTCCTTATCAATCTAGGACATTAATTAGACAAAACAATAAATTCGTGGGGGTGCGTGAAATTTTTATAAGCAATCAACCACTCGTCTCATTATAAATTTTATTTATTCTTACCTGAATAAATAAAATTTATAATGAGACGAGTGAGAGAGACAAAAATTCTTGAATTTACTTTTAAGAGATACAGGAGGTGAAGCGCAATAGTGGTCCACATCTGCAGCACGAAATTTCTATAAATATCCGCAGCCTATCCTCAGAGCAAGATGCCATACGACAGAAAGCTATGGAAACAAAATAAACTAATATAGCAGTTTCAATGTTTTATATATTTTATATTTTTTTAAGTTATGCTTCTTCAGGCGCGTTATGAAAAAATGATGAGAGTGAAATTTTAAAATGCGCATGCATCAGAGTAACACAAAATCTACAGGTTTTTTGATATATATATATATTATATATATACGTTTTTCATACAACATCTCAATGGCCCATCAGCTCAGTTGGTTAGAGTGTCGTGCTAATAACGCGAAGGTCACGGGTTCGATCCCCTCATGGGCTAAGTTTTTACTATTCGTAAATATTAGCGAAAATAATATTGCTTATATACTTTTAAGTGCTCCAATATAATTGAGGTTAACTATCCGTATGTATTATTTATTGATATAAATTACAATATTATTATTTAATATAGTTAATACTAAATAATATTTAATTATTAATATTAAATATTTATTATTGTTTATTTAATATTTACAAAATAAAGGAATAAATTTAATAAAATATCTAAGCATTGTATCATCTGCAAGCAATTCAGAGCAGCTGAGTTTCGTGCGTTGTACTGTACGTTAAAATTAATTAAATATACAGTTTGGTACGTATACTAGCTTTTAGTATTAATTAGCGTGTTAATTTTTTTTTTTTTTTTTTGATTTCCCACTTGCGACGTGGAGGGTTAAAAAATGTCTATTCTGCACACCCTCGCGCCCGTACGCGTGGGTAATGTGGGATTGAAACCCACTAAAAAATTCCCCCTGAAAGTGAAGTCAGTGATCGGCTATGTTATATAGTCAGGCGACGAGTCTGGCGACCGGTCGGACGACTTCTATAGCTTCACAGAGTGCGGCCGGACGGCACGTGTGAGTGCCGACGGCGCGTGACATGCCCTATGGACGACTCCTGAGGGGTGTCGCCTCGGCATAGGATGTCACCGGAAACCGTCACGGGTCGGTTCCCGTTCCTCCTGCCCGGCCGGGAGCGGTCTGCAGCGGCCGGGTGGAGTAAGGGAGCTCAGGTTGATGACCTAACTATCGGTTTGACCTACTCTAAGTCAATCATGCGTGTCGTTGACGTCATTAAGGCTATCAACTGCCGCTGTAAGAGCGTCAGGTGGATCTATCAGTACGTTCCGTGGTCTACGGAGAAAGTGGGTGGGAGGCGGCGGCTGATAGTCAACCGCCGCTCGAAAGAGCGCATTGGGATGTGATCCTGCGATGTCGAAGAATCGCTTCGATGCGTCCTTCATGTACTTAGTGAGGGTTGGGAGTTCCATGTCTCTATGGAGAATGGAATTACGAACGCACCAATGTGCGTCCGTTGCTGCTCTACAGAATTTATTCTGTACTACTTGTAACCTATATAGTACTTTAGAATCGGCGTGAGCGCGAATACTGGAGACGCGTACGTCATCACCGTCCTAATGCACGTTTTGCAAAGCGTGCGCTTATTGCGCCTACATACCTAATTTGCTTTTCCTACCTAGCATGGCTCCGAGCCTTGGTGTGTAGAAAAGCGCGTTCTTCCTAACACGCGCGATATGTTCTCGAAAGTGGAGATTCTTATCGAGCGTGACACCTAAGTATTTATAAAATTGTTGCCACGGAATTCTCGCGTTCAACATTTTGAGGTTGGGAGTGTTCGGGTCGACAACAAGTTGAGACCTATTCTTGCTATACTTGAATTGTATAGCTGCCGACTTATCCGGATTTCCTCGATCTGCCACTTCCGGAACCATTGACCTAGCTCATCAATGGCCTTCGGAAGGTGGCGGAAGATGGAGCGCCTAGTCCTACTCTAAAAAGAGCGCGGTATCATCAGCGAAAGCGCGAGCTGGACGCGGACGTAGGGGCGGTATGTCGTTGGTATACGCGGAGTACAGGAGGGAGAGGGCGAGCCTTGCGGAACTCAGCTCTGATTAATCGTCTGGTCAAGTAGAGTACGCTCATGCCTAAACGTAAAATACCTATTAGAGAAAATTTTGAATAATGAATATGAGACGATCTGGTACTTCGGGGGAATATAATTTATATACCAAACCGGCGTGCCATACTCTGTCAAAGGCCTTAGCTACGTCAAAAAGACAGCTACAGTTTTTTGTTCAGTTTTAAAGCCCTCCATGATATATTCGACTAGACGGAGGACTTGCTGTGGACATGAGTGGGCCGGACGAAAACCGAACTGTTCATCAATGATAAGGCCTTTGCCGAATAGGTGATTGCTGAGATGAGTTTTAAAAAACTCTCTCGAATAATTTGGCCAGACCGTTCAGGAGGCTGATCGGTCTATAACTGGCAGGTTAGTCGCGAGGCTTCCCTGGCTTGTGGATGCCGATTACCTCCGCCTCTTTCTAGACGGAGGTAATATAGCAAATTTGAAGGCACACGTTAAAAATCGCGACCAGTAGACTTTACAAAGGTTAGTGTGTTAAAGAATTGCATTCTACTACTGAGAAAGTGCGAAAATTTATTTTTTGTAATAAAGAGAATTATATGACCCCGACCGTTGATCCGATGAATACACAATGCTTTTTTAAGCCAAATTTCCAATTAAAAACATAACACATCCAAAAAAGACTTCAAACTTCATTGTTTCTAGTGTGATAATCGACGAATGACTGTAGATAAAGTATTATACTTTCGAATTATTTGACTGATGGTGGTTTGATGAAAAAAATCAATTTTTAGATTAATTTCATCTTTTTAATCAGTCAGACCATTTAGACGCTCAATTTTTCGTCAATCATAAAGCTTACATTCATTGTCGAAATGTCTGGCAGACAGAAAGGAATCGAGTCATACGAACAAAAAAAAGACAGCAGAGGATTTTTTTTTCTTTATGCATCCCTGATGATTGCATCAATTTCTGCTGCCGACATGCTTACCCGTGAATACTGGCCTAGGGTACCTGTGGGTAAAACGGACGGCAAATTGTATATGTAACCCGGATCATAGAGAAAGGTGCTATTATTAGAATTTTAGTCATAGAGAATATCACAGTGTTTTACACTAGTGTCAATTATACATAGATGGACTAATATCGCTTCCTCATTTGTTCTGTTTTTGTGTAATCTGTGATTAATATTGTTTTTGTAGTGTATGTAGTAGGTCGCATCTTACAATAAATAGTTATTGTTAGTTTTCAGTTTAATAATTTATTTCGGGCTAATATGCAAATATTTAAATTGATAAATTTCAGTTTATTTCAGTTAATTTCTTGCATCTTTTTATTTATTTATTTTCTTGGCTTATTTAACATACACTTTAGTGATAGAAATGACTATTGTGAGATGACTTATATGTTTGAATATCCACAGTTTGTTGTAAGTATTATTTTTGTAAGTTGTGCTTAAAAATATATTCATTAGCTTTATTTATGAATTTCAGCGTATAACATTGCCCGATAAAAAAGATTATCCCCAGTATGGATTATTTGTGTATAGTGAAGGAAGACTTACAGAAAGGGCGAGAAAAATGTGGTATGTACTTTTAATATATCACCTCCATAGCGCTAGCTCCAATTAAATTGTATTCTTGTGATGTTCTATATTTATTGAATGAATTTTCTCTATGTAGATACATATTTCATATCTCTTGTAACAAATTGTAAATCATAAGCTTTTTTCAGGTTTGATGGCATTCCAGTACTCTACCTACCTGGGAACTCTGGAAGCCATATGCAAGGACGTTCTTTGGCCTCGGTAGCTTTAAGAAAAGCGATTTCTCATCCACATGATTTTCATTTTGATTTTTTCACTGGTAATTTAAGAAGTAATCCCGCATGGCATAATATGCTAACAGTAAAAAAAAACATACTAAATAGTATATTTAAATTGTAGTAAATTATAATGAAGAACTATCTGGTTTGTATGGTGGAGTGCTACAGAGACAAACTGAGTTTGCAGCTTTATCCATAAAGAAGATTTTAAGCTTGTACAAAAGTCATGCATATAAACGACATGTACCTGATTCAGTTATAATAATAGGACACTCTGTGGTAAATTTTAGATATCTCTATATAATATAAATTACTTTTGTCTTCTGTTATCATCATTATTTTTAAGGGAGGTCTAATAGCAAAACGATTATTGGCATATCCAGATACTTTTAATACAACAAAAATAGCCATAGCTTTAGCTTCTCCTTTGGAAGCTCCAATTGTTAATTTTGACTTGACTATGAATGAATATTATATGAAAATAAATGAAGAATGGAGTAGTTATAACAGTAATTATACAACGCTGAAAAACAACAAGGTGTTGCTCAGCATTGGTAGTGGATTCCGTGATGTTTTGGTACCATCTAGTGTGACTGGGTCAGAACATAGTGACCTACATGTACTGGTGAGTTGGAATCAATGTAATTGTATTTTACAATATTAAAATGCATCTGCTACAAATGAAACAGGGATGTGTAACAGTAAGAAAATATGATTGAGATTAGAAAATGTTCTTCTTTTGATTTGATTATGATACCACGAATAGTTGCTCAGTTTCAGATTAAAATAAAATAAATTTAAAGATCACAGACTTTAAAGATACTAAATTTCTTCATAACTCATGTTGCTTAATGTACTTTCTTACATAATCTTAAACATGAAGGTACATTCTAAATGTTCTCTTTTAAAAAAAAAGCACAGAAAAAAATTGACATGACTGCAATGAATCTTATGGATTAATTAATGAAATAATTAGTTATTATTAAATAGGATGCATCAGTAAAATATATTTTTTTTTTCATTATATGATGTATACTGAAATACAAAAGAAAATAATGATAACAATGAAAGGTTTGACATTAAATGGAATGGACTTGGTTTTTCCAGAACATATTAAAAAAGATCATACCTTTTTAGAATAATCCTTTTAGGATCATTCTTTTTTAGAATGTTCTGGATGAAATAAGATTACTTTATCAAAAGTTTGAATTTGTTTCAAAACTTTTATGTTGCATTTTTTGATTTTGATTTGAAAAATTGGTATTTTTTAAAAAGTAAGCACAGACTGATTTAATGGCTGACGCAATGCACGTGTAGTTAAATCTATTGAGCATAGGACAATGATCACATTGTGAAACTTTTACAATTTTTTTTTGATAAAATATTAGTACATTAGACTTTCTTAAAATGAAAACCATAAAATGCAGTAATATAGAATTTTTTTGGAACTTTTAGATTAATACATATTTATGTTATGCATTTATTTCTTATGTGCAAAAACATATTTTAGAAAAATTAAAATTTGGTGCTCAAAAATTTCTTCACATTTGTACATATACAACAAATAGACTTATATTCTATTCATTTAAGCTTGTTTGTGTTTTCAATTAAATATTAATGTGATTTTTTTGGTATAATGTAAGAAACAACATAATAAAATCCACTTTTAGTAGGCTATGAATAATTGCTCTGAAACTATAGGCTGCAAATTATGTTATATTTAAATGAATTTTAATTCTTTCATCTGTACACTCGCTTATTATTTATATTTCATATTTTCTCTACATTTTATTTCTTTCAGAAAAACTATAAACCATATAAATGGTACATAAACTCTCTATTTAAAAATAAATTTATTTTTAAATTAGATTGTATTAAATAGCTGTTGCCAGCGGCTTTGTTTGTACGGTGGTTATGATGTTCCATAACTACTATTTGAACAAAATTGCCAGCAATTTTAAAAAGACTTGAAAGCTATCCTTCATTTCTTCATTGTCCTTCATCACCCATCACTCATCTTGGAAGTCATGTCATGGCTTCTTCTAAGCCATACTATTTATGAAGAGATATCACCATTTTCATGATTTATATATATACTTAAAAAAAAAAAAGGGTTATGGATAATTGTATTTTTTTTTTCTGTGACACTTTATTGTCAAGAAATCTAATGGTAGGTACCATTTTTCCAAATCTATTGAAATTAAAGAGAAGGAAAAAAATCGAATTTGCTCTTTGTCTAGCCCCTAGGTAATGTATTGTGATAAATTGTGTCCTAAGTTAAGCAGTAGATTACTGCTAATAAAACACAAAAAAAATATATATTTAAATCGGTTCATTTGAGGGATGCTTGAACAAACAAACAGTTATGTATATGGTACACACCATTTACTTTTTTTTAACAATTATTTAATGTACAGATTTGGTTTCCTTGCGATTTTATTACATGTATAGATTGATAATGTTAATATCATTTTAAATCTCAATCCCTCCTATATTTGTAATTTGCAAATTTAAAACTTGTTAATGCTGGTTGTCACCTTAGAATTTTGTATTTTAAATATGTTAAATTTTAATTCGGTAAAAAACAGGACAAATTAACAAAATTGGATTACTCAGTTGTCTATGATAGATGATCTCCCTTTTTTTTCTTGTAAACAGCTGTGGTTACAATAGATTTTTATTGAATTTTCATTTCATTAATTTTTTTTATCATAAACGTATTACAATGTGAAAATAATGATATTAATAGTATAATGGTAGTTGTTATTTACTGTGCTCATGGATTATACATATTTATGAGCTGATTTACCTTGGGAGACTTTAAGCATTGCCGAGCAACACTCCATTTACCTGTGTCCATAATTGTAGATATATGATCCTTACTATATAAATCTTTACTAAATCAATATGTATTTTGGCCCACATTGAGTAGTAAGTTTTTTATTAATTAATTTACAATTGTCAACTAGGAAATGAAGAGCAGCGTTAATTATATTTAAAAAAAATTGGGTACGTGTACTTATGTACGCGCGTGAGAAGTTATACTTGTTCGGGAAGATATACAAACGAGCCCAAACTCGATGGGGTTGCGTTGTTTAGTTACGGAGTTCCTATGGCCACCTTCCAGCTCCATCATCAGACTCTGGTTACCATGTAGTACCAAAGTACTCGTCAAGACGAATCAAACGAGCCCAAACTCGATGGGGTTGCGTCGTTTAATTATGGAGCTGCTGGCCACCTTCCAGCTCCATCAACAGACCCTGGTTACCATATAGTATCGAAATTACTCGTCAAGACGAATTAAACGAGCCCAAACTCGATGGGGTTGCGTCGTTTAATTACGGAGTTCCTATGGCCACCTTCCAGCTCCATCAACAGACCCTGGTTACCATATAGTATCAAAGTACTCATCAAGAAGAATTAAAGAGCCCAAACTCGATGGGGTTGCGTCGTTTAATTACGGAGTTCCTATGGCCACCTTCCAGCTCCATCAACAGACCCTGGTTACCATATAGTATCAAAGTACTCGTCAAGAAGAATTAAACGAGCCCAAACTCGATGGGGTTGCGTCGTTTAATTACGGAGTTCCTATGGCCACCTTCCAGCTCCATCAACAGACCCTGGTTACCTTATAGTATCAAAGTACTCGTCAAGACGAATTAAACGAGCCCAAACTCGATGGGGTTGCGTCGTTTAATTACGGAGTTCCTATGGCCACCTTCCAGCTCCATCAACAGACCCTGGTTACCATATAGTATCAAAGTACTCGTCAAGACGAATTAAACGAGCCCAAACTCGATGGGGTTGCGTCGTTTAATTACGGAGTTCCTATGGCCACCTTCCAGCTCCATCAACAGACCCTGGTTACCATATAGTACCAAAGTACTCGTCAAGACGAATCAAACGAGCCCAAACTCGATGGGGTTGCGTCGTTTAATTACGGAGTTGCTATGGCCACCTTCCAGCTCCATCATCAGACCCTGGTTACCATATAGTATCAAAGTACTCGTCAAGAAGAATCAAAGAGCCCAAACTCGATGGGGTTGCGTCGTTTAATTACGGAGTTCCTATGGCCACCTTCCAGCTCCATCATCAGACCCTGGTTACCATATAGTATCAAAGTACTCGTCAAGACGAATTAAACGAGCCCAAACTCGATGGGGTTGCGTCGTTTAATTACGGAGTTCCTATGGCCACCTTCCAGCTCCATCAACAGACCCTGGTTACCATATAGTATCAAAGTACTCGTCAAGAAGAATTAAACGAGCCCAAACTCGATGGGGTTGCGTCGTTTAATTACGGAGTTCCTATGGCCACCTTCCAGCTCCATCAACAGACCCTGGTTACCATATAGTATCAAAGTACTCGTCAAGACGAATTAAACGAGCCCAAACTCGATGGGGTTGCGTCGTTTAATTACGGAGTTCCTATAGCCACCTCCAGCTCCATCAACAGACCCTGTTACCATATAGTATCAAAGTACTCGTCAAGACGAATTAAACGAGCCCAAACTCGATGGGGTTGCGTCGTTTAATTACGGAGTTCCTATGGCCACCTTCCAGCTCCATCAACAGACCCTGGTTACCATATAGTACAAAGTACTCGTCAAGACGAATCAAACGAGCCCAAACTCGATGGGGTTGCGTCGTTTAATGACGGAGTTCCTATGGCCACCTTCCAGCTCCATCACAGACCCTGGTTACCATATAGTATCAAAGTACTCGTCAAGACGAATTAAACCCCAAACTCGATGGGGTTGCGTCGTTTAATTACGGAGTTCCTATGGCCACCTTCCAGCTCCATCATCAGACCCTGGTTACCATATAGTATCAGTATCTACTATCAAGAAGAATTAAAGAGCCCAAACTCGATGGGGTTGCGTCGTTTAATTACGGAGTTCCTATGGCCACCTTCCAGCTCCATCAACAGACCCTGGTTACCATATAGTATCAAAGTACTCGTCAAGAAGAATCAAACGAGCCCAAACTCGATGGGGTTGCGTCGTTTAATTACGGAGTTCATGGCCACCTTCCAGCTCCATCAACAGACCCTGGTTACCATATAGTATCAAAGTACTCGTCAAGACGAATTAAACGAGCCCAAACTCGATGGGGTTGCGTCGTTTAATTACGGAGTTCCTATGGCCACCTTCCAGCTCCATCATCAGACCCTGGTTACCATATAGTATCAAAGTACTCGTCAAGACGAATTAAACGAGCCCAAACTCGATGGGGTTGCGTCGTTTAATTACGGAGTTCCTATGGCCACCTTCCAGCTCCATCAACAGACCCTGATTTACCATATAGTATCAAAGTACTCGTCAAGACGAATTAAACGAGCCCAAACTCGATGGGGTTGCGTCGTTTAATTACGGAGTTCCTATGGCCACCTTCCAGCTCCATCAACAGACCCTGGTTACCATATAGTATCAAAGTACTCGTCAAGACGAATTAAACGAGCCCAAACTCGATGGGGTTGCGTCGTTTAATTACGGAGTTCTATGGCCACCTCCAGCTCCATCATCAGACCCTGGTTACCATATAGTATCAAAGTACTCGTCAAGAAGAATTAAAGAGCCCAAACTCGATGGGGTTGCGTCGTTTAATTACGGAGTTCCTATGGCCACCTTCAGCTCCATCATCAGACCCTGGTTACCATATAGTATCAAAGTACTCGTCAAGAAGAATTAAGAGCCCAAACTCGATGGGGTTGCGTCGTTTAATTACGGAGTTCCTATGGCCACCTTCCAGCTCCATCAACAGACCCTGGTTACCATATAGTATCAAATACTCGTCAAGAAGAATTAAGCCCAAACTCGATGGGCTATGCCGTTTAATTACGGAGTTCCTATGGCCGCCCTCCAGCTCCATCAACAGATCAGCTCTATATAATATTGCATTATCATCATATTTGTACATGCATGCAATTTTTCAAATTTAAAATAAATATTATAAATATGAAACAGTGATCAGAGGTGATGAGCGTACCAACATGCGCGACTAATATCGAGGTTCAATTTCTATTTTGTTGGCTGTTTTTTCGAGACTTAATGATGTAAACAGACACTTCATACTGTTAATTTGTGTCAGATGCGCGCGCATCTTAAAATTTCACTCTCATCATTTTTTCATAACGCGCCTAAAGAAGTATAACTTCAATAAAAACATAAATGTATTAAATAACTCTATATTGTTAAAATTTGGCATTCAGTTTATAGTACAACTTTATAATTGATATAAAGAATGTTGATGATAATGTTTTTCTAAATTTTTATTTCTAGTTGTCTTATATATGTTTAATATTTCAGACTACCTCTGTACCTGGCGCATGGGTATCACCAGATCATGTTAGCATTGTATGGTGCAAACAAATCGTGAAGACCATTAACAAGTTTCTCTTTTCAATTGTCGATTTAGAGACTGAACAAATTGTAGACAGCAAGTCAGTTATTATATCTAAAGCTAAACATTATTTTGAGGTAAAACTTATAAAGCATATTTTATTTTAACTTTGTTTTTAATATATAAAAACAAAATTAGTAGAAATGTATGTAGAAATTATAACTAATTAATTGGTGGTTAAGATAAATAGAGTACTAACACTTGTATAGGTGTTAGATATCTATCAATCCACTCAAATCAATATTTAATTCGTTGGTTAAGGATTCATAGTGGAAAAACAGATTCGAGGGTCAGCGGAGGATTGCATGCTGCAAGTTATTGCATGTCACAGGCGCACATCTAATGATAAATTTCTGTAAAACAATAATGTATACAATAGAATTATATTGCTATTTATTAAAATCAGTAATAGTCTTAATTAAAATCAAGGATATGGCTAAAAAAGCTCTTTTTTGAAAATGTTCTGAAAAATTCAATGTTGGACACTTAATTATAAGTTTTAAACTAAATAACTGAAATAAAATGAAAACAAATTACATATTGTATAGCCTGTACCTTTTCTTGGCGATTTCTAAAATGAACACAATTAACCATTACATTAATAATGTTATTATTTCTGTACCTTAGAAAAATTATGGACATTGCTATTCAGAAAAAAATCAAAAAGTGCATACTAAAAATTAACCAACTTCTCAGTATTTTCGTAAAATATACGAAAGATGTCCAGTTTTTCCAAAGAGGAAAGCTAGATTCATTGACCTTTGAAACCATATCCCAATTATTATTGAAATTATTGGAACCATTTTCGAGAACGCTAATGTGTTGCTTATTTGATAGTGTACTGGCTGTCTTGACATTTCCTGCAGTCACTTTAACAGTGTTATATATGGTACTGTTTGTTATTGTTATTTAAATATATGGGCCTGGGCATGTCTAATTACGCTATAATTGAGTTAAACTTTAAGCTTGTGCTTAATTATTTTAAGAATGTGTGACATAAAAAATTGTTGTTCTAACCAAGTCTATTTTAACTTTTATCATACGACATATGTGGCAGATATTATTTTAAAATGATAGAAACTCATTTTTTTGTGGTTTTTAGGGTTCTGTACTACAATAGGAAAAAATTATAAAATCATTTTGTTGTCTGTCTGTCAAGATCGTTGTTCACATAAGCGTGGAGGTATCAAGTTAAAACTAATATTAAATACTTCCATTTGGGGTTCTTTGAAGTCATAAAAAAATTAAGATGCAATCAAAAAATATGACCGAAATATGATCATTAATACTTTATATTTTGAAATTACCAAGTAAATCAAAATCTATAGTGTACTTTTCATTGACTCAGAATCATGAAATTTGGCATGAAGATAGGTCCTCTCAGCATAAGTAAAGGAAAAATAATTTGAAAATCGTTAATTTGTTTTTATACTAAATTAAAGTTTTTTTTTGTGATTATAACCTTACACTTGCACTTTAAGATTTTCAAAAATAGGATATTTTAAAAAATCAAAAATTATATTTTAATAAAGCAAAAGTTTTTGAATTCTTGGGACCGATATATCTCACTAGTATTAGTATTAGAAACATACAAAAATCATCTAGATTGTTAATGGAATTTTTACATATCTAAGTTTGTACGAAATCCTTTGGGTGAAAGTCCTATTCCCACCTTTCCAATTTTTTTCATGTTTATAATCATGAAGCAACAGTTAAAGAGTTAGTTAAGTTCAGTGTAATTGGGCATAAGACATTACTAATGAAACACCACACTCGGACCATAATATAGGTGCCTCTGTATTCTGTGATGTAGTCAGTATAAAGAAAAATTTAAATATTTTTTTAAGGATGATATAAATTCAGATAATCTTGGAAAGTAAAATATGATCTAATTAAAAAATTCTTACAGTAGTTTCTGAGACAGCATTTTCACATATTTAGTCACATATGTACATGAGAATTACTCTTAAATTGTTAATGTTATAAATTATGAATGATATTTGAGAAAAAAGGCAATTATAAATAGACTCGAAAATATACATAAACTGATACTAAAGTAGCTAAATCAATATCTTTTATCTTTTTTATTTATTATAATGTGAAATACTGTAATCTTGATATAATTTGTAAGATTAAATGAAGTAAAACATTATCATTAAATGAAATAAAGTTCTGATAAATTAACATTATGGTTGTAAAAATAATTTTATAGTTAAGATTAACCTAACAATCTTAAATTATACTATTTATGAATGATAGTATTTGTGATTGATAGTATTTATGAATGATGGTATTTTTGGATGATAGTATTTGTGAATTGAAAGTAGGTCTCAAATTTAAATGAGCTTTTTCTGTGGATTAAACAGTGAAAATGTTGAATATCCCATACATGGGGATGGAAAATTAGGTTACATCAGACTTTTATTTACTTTGTCACATATTCTTTTGATGGCATTTTGAACCATGGCTTGATTCACATTCCAACGGCATGACCAGAAATCTGTGCAGCTGTCTATGAACAGCTGACCATGAGCGGCTGTGACTACCTATTTCCTAATGGCCTGCATGCTCGTTTCTCCCTTATAAATATATAAAAAAAAATAGAAAATTTTTGCATT
>BGZK01002606.1:0-48829 GCA_005406025.1 Eumeta japonica | reverse complement strand
ATCTCATTAATATAGAATTTTAAATTTCAAAAAAAAACCTCCGTAACATATAAACATACAGACGGACGCGCAAGTGATCCTATAAGGGTTACGTTTTCCGTTTTACATAAGTAGGTCATAGTAAAAATATTTATATTGATTGTGCTGAATATTAAAACATGGCCGAGATGTATGTGAAATCGTTCCAAAAAAATATAATCCGTTCCTTTGGGTAGTCCGATATACGTGGGAGTAGTCGAGGTATTGATAAAAATACGCAGTGTTCCCAAAATTCACTTCAATATCACTTACGCCACACACGCCTCGGGATGTTTATTCGAACGATCCCAATAAACCAGTATTTTGGGTTCAAAAACTGTCCGGTGCGGTCGCACGCAAATAAATTGCAATCCGCGATGCACAGATTAGCGCGGGCGGCGCCGTGAAGAGTTCATTGCACGCGCACCGCGGAAATATATAGAGTCGACAATCCATCCTCACGGCAAGCGCATCGGTCGATATTTTTTATACATTATTATACTATTATATTGTTACTAGGACGAAGCATATGACGTCTCTAGGTTAGTAAGCAAAACCACATCCTGATGAGGAAGGTCTTGAGTTTCACTTTCGTCTGGGTTGATTTTAACATACTGTAAACTACTTTTTCTAACTCAGTTTAGGTACTGTGTTCTACTATATAGTACAAATAATGAGTCCATCTGGTTTAGGTGATACGTGTAATAATAGGATTGAATGTATTTTGCCGTCATTGTTTCTGTATCATTTGATCATCGGGTGCGATAAAATTTGAAGGAAATTGGATACTATAGAGAGGGGAAAAAACATATAATGACGCCTAGAATTTGCATCTTCATAAAATTTGCTAAACCTTATTTTTTTTATTAGAGTAGACTGTTAAAATTATGTTGTACATAAAATAAAATATAACAACACAACAAAATGATATCAATCACACTAACCTGTACAAATAATTGCCAAGCCCTGTTTCTATAAATCCTTCAATATGGCTTTATGACGTCATACTTTATAGTACACCACCTGCTATTTAGCGAATTCGTATGATTTAGCAGCGAGTAGATTTCAACCCGACATTATAGTACACTTTTACTTTCAAACCATCCCTGCCGTGTCTTGGGAACCCCATGCCAGCATTTCGGCAATGTCAGGTATACCTGAACTATTAACAACAGCAAATTGGTCATTCTAATCACTGGATCTACGATTAAGCGTACAGTGTTTCGTTACGAATTTTTTTTTATTTACAAACTCGGACAAATCACGTCCAGTTTCATATGATTTAATTGTAGATCCCGCATGTAAAAATTGCGCTTATGGCCATTGAAGTTTATACTTCAATGCTTGCGCCGCTGTTAAGAACCGGCGGTGATGATAGAAGGTTTATCAGCACACAGTGGAGCGCTCAATGACAAAAGGAGTTGCTAAAAGTAAGTTAAGAAATTTATGTACTTATTTTATCGTCACTTGACTGAGTTTGTATATTAATAATATCATATATTACATAATAAAATATAACAATTTAACAATTCATAAAGTGGAACTAATTTTTATGTATATTAATCAATAGTGTTGGTATGGTGTCAACAGTGAACTAGGTATTGTATTGTATGAGGTGTTAAGTGAACTAGGTGTCAACACACAAAATCAATAATTAAATGTATACGTATTTTATGATACGATTGGTATACTATTTTTATAAGGGATAGAAGCAATGAATTGCGAATTTCTTCTTAGACAAAATATTGAATTTGTCTTTTTTTTTTGTATTGACATTGAAAGACTTTGAGTAATTCCCTTCCTAAACAGTATTAATATTAGGAATTAATAGTGAAATCGTAATTAATCACGCATTCTATTCATTCTCTTGGCTGCCGAAATGTTACTTAGGAACTCCGAGAAATTCTCCAGAACTTTGACAAATGTCTCCATGAAAGCATTATCTTCATGAACAGAAGAACAACTATTATTATTAGGTTCATGCTGCAATTGTCGATCCTGTTAACAAAAAATGAATTATTTCTTTTATACATATTAGTTTTTTATATCGAAAACATTGACATAAAATGACGTTTACCTACTAAATACGTAATTTTATTTTTGAACTTTATTTCCGACAGAATTGTGACTTTTAACACAAGAAATAATATCTAAGGTGCTGTAAGTATCAAATCAACAGGTACTAAAAAAAAGACCAAAGTCTACAATGTGTTTGAGCGAATGCGCCAAACAGCAACGCAAACCGAAAGACGTCGTCTTATGTTGCATTTTACGTATTCAAAAAAAAAAAAAAAAAACGTAACCCTTAGATAAAAACACAATAATCCTACCGAGGACGGACCGACAACTCTCTACCTAATTTCACAAAAACGTGGCCAGCTGAGGTGGCAGCAAAAAGGTAAACAATCATTTTTTTTCCCAAGTCAAAGACGAGTCTGGACGAGTCGTGGACCCGTCGAAAGATGACCCGCAGGCCGACAGGGAGAAAAGAAAAGAACAACTCCGTTTTATGGCACAACAGAAAAAAAATCTACCAACTCCGGATAGCCATTAACAGATAAGGCTAGGCCCATTAGGCGCTAGTTCGTAACAAAGAATGGCGATACGAACAAGTGCTCCGTTGTTGAGAGATAAGTCAATTTTTATTTTGTACTTTTCACTTCAAATGAAATGCAGTATTTATGCGAATAATGCAATTGAAAATTGAAATTGGAAATTTGGAATGAACAGAATGGCAGTCAAAAGGTCAATTAACAGCCGCTATTTTGTGTCGCTCTAGTGTATATGACAGAATCACATATTTAATATATGTAAAACAGATTTTTAATGTGCGATTCGACGCAATAAAACATTTTTATGAATTACAAGCATCACACAAAAGTTTGTAGCCTACTAAAATAAGTTTCGCATAGATTCAATTTTTACATGAACAAATATATCCGTAAAACTGGACACAGAGAACTGACAAACTCTGACTTAATTTACACATGGATTTGCGCTTAACAAAACATTCTGTAAGTAAACAAAGCTTGTTAAATATGCCATTTAATTTATTGATCAACAAAGCACACATTACGTCTTAAGATCCTATGTAGAAGAATACAAATCTTTGATTAATACCAAACTTATTGATTAGGGGCACAGACGAGCTTATATAGGTCACCCATATGTAGATGTTTTTAGTCCTCAAAAACCTGCAAGAGGTAGGGTTAATAGCAACTATTATTTAATTTAAATCAAAATCGTTGGTATAAATATGGGATGAGCTGTTTTTGTAATGTGCTATGATTTCAGAGAAGAAATCTGTTATATATAATAAATACGTGGCTTTTGGTAACCATGCAATATAATCTGTTTGACAGATTAGATTGATGAGTTCAAAGTTTAAATTAAAGCTTGTTCGATAAGAAATTTAATAAAATTTTGAATGTGTCGTTGACTTTATTATTATAATATTTACTAGTTATTAATATTATAGCGATAAAATAAGTCCGTGACGATGTAATTAGCAAATACCGGCACGCTAACAATACAAGATAAATATAATTGTTACAGTACCAAACCGTTAGGTTCCGCCTTACTGATTTTTCGAGCCAATATCACTCACAAGCCATGAGCAGCACAAACTCTATTTTTCTTAACACAGCATGAAGTTTTAATTAAAATGTTCAGATAATGACACACCTATACGGCAATAAATTAAATGCGGCAACAATAAAATACAAATATTTGGAAAATCCAAAAGTGCACGACTCATAATGTTCATTAGTTTTTTGTTAATAACTATTAAACGACACAAATCAAGTTAACCATTTTCAATACCAATCTCCGGACAGTGGATCTCAAGCTATTAAAAAAAAATGGATCAAATTAGTTAATTAATACGCTCGCTATCGTGTCCGGAACGAAAAAAGTGTTGATTGACAGGAAATTTCTTTTGACTATTTTGATAGTTTTTTCTAATTGTATTATGTTAAATCGATTTGAACCAGTGATAGAATTAATCTTCATTAAATTATCTATCAAATAGTGCACAGGTTAATAAAATTACATGAATTATTAATCGTGTTATTGATGAAAAAAGTTACGAAATTGAGGAAAAAAAATTATTCGTTCGTAGAGCACTTCTTAATGCTTCGCATTATGAGTCGTGCAATTACGCATTATTTCTAATGCATTATTGTCTACAAAACTACATTATTTTATAAATCTCGTACGGTTCATTTGGCCCGAGGCAAAACACGACAATGTTATTATCACGACGTTGTGAGCTTTATAAACAAAATGAACTGGTGTTTAACTGCGTAGTATCGAGTACTGATATTTTGCACCAATAAGTATAAACAAAAAAGGTTATGTCTGTAGATAAATGTATTTAGAAAAAGGAATGAATATAATAAAATTGATTGTCTGTCATCTTGCGTATTATTTTGCATACACACATGCTTATTTTAAGAGTAGCTGCTAATAGAAAAATAAAAATATAGCAAGCTCTGGTGGTCGAATGGTCAGTGCGTTGTATCACCAGCGCAGTAGAATCAGAGTGCAACTGGTTCAAAGCCTGACGACCATGGACAAATTAAACATTTAAGTTCTAATTCGAGTCAAATTAAACTATTGATTTGGCCTGAGGCTGCCTTCTGCTCCCCTATAGGCACTTGACTGGCGTCTACGATTTTCAGTTCAAACTTCTACATGTACATTCAGATTATGGGACGGTGCGCTCTTACAGTTGGTTGTGTGACAAAATCTGATCCTCATCGACTATTTGTGAAACTTCCTCATCCGTATACGTAGGTGTATTTCAGTAACAACCGACCATAATACCGGTGATCTCTATACGATAGGATGATCATCTCAAAAAGTCTTGGATTTTGAGCAATACAAAACCGCTGACCCAGTTCTCACCCGCACTGCGCCAGCGCGTATACCGCGTGAATACAAGTCCCTCAAACTGATATAAAAAGATTGTGGGAGGGCATGGTATGCTATGATCAGCAGTGGGAAAAACTAAACTAAAACAAATCTTAAAAAGTCTCCAAAATAATCTTATTCAATGAAACAATTATCTTCACAAATATTATAAATATATTTATATTTTTAAAGAATAATTTATTATGTCATTGAAATGAAATCGGTAAAAGTTTCACATTATATTTAGAACTACATGTAATTAATATACCTATAAATCCTCGTGTCCAAATAGCAAATATGATAAATCTTAAAACAGCGATAGGAAAACGGAAAGTAAACAAATGCATCAACAAACGTACCTAGAACTGCCAGCAGTAGACTAATCGCGGTAGTGGCCCTGACTCACTTTCAGATTTGCGACCAGCTTCGCGGCTGCGAACCCGTGTAGCGGCTTAGCTACTGCTGCCGTCTGTTTCACCCGTTATTATTACTGCGTTGTTACTATTAACGTCCTTTTTAGGCTTTCACGCTGGCCCTGCGTAAACCATCATTTAAGTATATACTCAGATGCAAAGGCTCGAAGGCATTATAGTTCGTTTATGGCCGGAAACGTATAAAGTATTATATAGAAATATTAACAAAGTCGCGGTGAGCAGAATGAGTTTTTTAACCCGACGTCATACAAAGGATACTATTCTAATATAAAATTTATTTATTTGTTTATTACACTGTTTGTTTATTTGTTTAGTACTGTTATAACAAGAAACCCTTTGGAGAGTTTAATACACATTATGTAATACTCATAAATTGGAAGTGGTATGTGGTACAATACTGCGCAGTCTTATAATGTGGGCTTGATTTGAAGATATGACTAGTGAAATGAATTAGATTTAACGATTAAAACGCGTATCCACTTTCTATTCTTGACATTAATTATTGTCTTACACATGTTAATATAAAACAGGAGTGTGCTTAGCGAATTTTTAATATGATTATTTAAAATTGGGGGCCTGTCTTTAAGCCCCCCGTGTTGGTCCCGAACAGCTTGAGACTCGCTCCCGAGCGCTGCCATCAGTGCTTGATAATGTCCGAGATCAACGGCTTAATGTATTACCCATAGCACGAAGGGAGTGCACGCTGCTCACAAATAAACATATACTATATGCTGAATATAAAGGCACTTACGAATTTTATTTTCATTTGTATAGTATTACACATTATTTGTAGTACAACAAATGCAAAGCGGCCAAACTAACATGGGCAATAGACCGAATATTTTTAAGAGGATAACTGCAAAAATTCGCTAATATTAGGCCGTAGCACGCACCGCACTACGACAGGCGAAGCAGATCAGCAAATAAATATACTAGGTTTTAACATGTGATGATTACACCGTACATACATCAACGCTTCTTACTGATTGCTATCCGCTGTAACAATAGAAGTTGAATCGGCGCGTGTCCTACAAGGAAAAAGTTCCGATTAATTAAAAGCATAAGCTCAATAGCGGTTCATTAAAAACAATGGTCGTGGGAGAGCGCGTCCTTTAACACCTTAACAGTACTGGAGAAAGCAAAAAGTGTACGAGCGGCGGCGGCGTGCTTACACGAAAGTTTATAAGTCCGATTTGTTGTATTTAATTTTATGGAGTATTTTGCTGATGTAACTGATTAATAATGCCTAATCAGTAATAATATATATATATATCTATATATAGGTTATATATATAACTACAATTATTATACATTTTGTTATTAGTCGAAATTAAATTAAAGTGATTAATGAAGAAACATCAAAAATACAATTTATGTACAGCTGATAAGTCTACAAAATGATTCAAAAGCAAAATTTTTCTCTGTTTGTTTCTTTCCACGTCAATAATGTACATATAGGTTTTAACTTCGATTTTCTTCGCGTAGAATCGATATTTTTTCGTAAGTTCCTTCTCTTGAGAAATGTAGCAGTCTCAGGAGAGCAACTACAAGTGCAGGCTTTTAGCTTAATTCGAGTTTATGTGACATATTGAGCTAAGATGTAGCTTTATTATGTTACTGAAAGAAAAATCGGTTTTTCGCTTCGTAAGTGACTTCTTTCCATGTTCATCTAGTAATTTTCTTTATTGAAGACATTTATTTTTTGCTCAGAAGCAAACAATAACAGATTGTTCAAAACTTTTTCTCAACAATTTTTTTAGTAGTGACTCGCATTAGGCAAAAATCAATTCAAAAACACTTGAATCGTTTAACATTTTTGGCCAAGGTTAAAAAATCCTTAAAAAGTTTGGAGTTATACCACTTTCGCAACGATTGATACAGTCGCGTGCGCAATGCATAATGCATTCGTCTGCACTGAAGCTACTTTTTGCGGTTCAATGCATTTTACATGGTTTTGTAATTGCATCGTGAGGCAGGTCAAGTTTGAACTTGTTTAAAACTTCCATGACTATTTGTAACGGGTTTTAATAAGGTCATTATTATCACGATATTCAGTTTCGGCTTGCGGCTGTGTTATGAGAAACGCTTAATTCTTTTAGTTTTGGAATTTGTTCCTCTTAAAGGGACTAGCTGTTATCCGCTTAGCGTTCAGTGGCTCAACTAATATCTCTAAAATTATGCATACGTGGAACACATGTTACGGAGATTCATGTACAGAGTGATTTTTGAATCGGCATCCCAAAAGTAATTTCGGATATTTTTACATTTGCAAGTTATCAGCGGTACTAACTTCTATGATAAAAAGACGTTGGAATACACACGTCGTTGAATTTGCTAGTTGTTAATGGTACGAGGAATCATTCCCTTCACTTCGACTGTTAACCTGAAAATGGTAGTGGCCGGTGGCTTTTGACAAAAGTTTGAATGCAGCAGGGAGAAGAATGAGGGTTCTTGAACGATTTTTAATTCTGAAAGCATGTGTTATATTTAAGTTAGCCAAGTTTGAGCTGGTCATTTCTCTCACGTAAATCTTCTTCCCACTATGTGAAAAGGATGACTTGCAGCCGTTCATACTACAGCCACAAAAACCTTATCTGATTTAAACCCGGAAAATAGCGTGAAAGAAGATCAAAATTCTCGGTTCCGGTTATACTTTCGGTTCGATTCCGTTCACATTAATTAAATTCCAATCAAATCAGAACAATGCATAATCTTACACCGACAACGCGCGTGCTTCTGTTACATTATTTTGTTATTGCACGAATTATTTGTAAATTAAAAAAAATCTTGTTTTTATAAAATTAGAATTGGAAGAACGCTAAAAAAATTATACACAAAGTTCGATAGAACGTCAGACTGGACGTTAAATGACAGTGGTACGAAAACAAATGGAAAAGTGAAATGATATAAGAGTGTAATAACATATCAGCGGCCCCATCTATAAATTTGTAAATCTATGAAAAAAGTATGTATGTTGTGTTGATTTCCCATAGAATATATGGAGAACCAATAATTGACTAATTACGTTTAATTTAACAAAGTAATACAGACCGGAAAGTATTTCCTAAAGATTAAATGAATAATAAAGACATGTATATCGCTATACCAATTGTACAATTTGATGAATGTAAAAAAGGAGCTAAAGAGAAAATATTTAATTTAATCACATTTATGATACATATATGTAACTTGAACTTTAATATGAAAATTTTGCAAGTTAAAAGTTTCGCCAGTCCCACATACGATTTCCAACGTCTGTATGATATTTTTATTATCTATTCTTAACACATTGGTAATACTTTTATTACTCTGTTGCTGTTGTTAAATGCTGATCAGTCAATCATCATCTGTATTTACATAGGAAATTGTTCACATGCAAATTACAATAATAAATTATAATTGTGACATAGATTCGAAATTACGATCACAGAGTCGAACTATAGCAATAAAAAATAGTATTAAAATATTCAGGCATTCTGATGAGTTTTATGAACTTGGTATCTTAACGATAACAACAACACAGCCATAAATAAGGGCGGATATTTTATTTTAGAATGGCTCCGGTCAACATAAAAATAAATGAGGAAGAAAAAAAAGGAGCCGAGTCATTATAACACATGTAATTTAAAATTGCTAAACGTGTTTTTGTAACTACGCGTAGGCTTTGTAAGCTGTAAGCATTTATCCGAATAACCGGTCCACTAATTGCCCTGAATCACAAAACAAACTATATAAATAAAATGACATTACTATCAATATATATTTAATTACTTTTTTTTTGAACATTTCTTTTAAAATATATACGCACGTGTACGTGGATCAAACTGAAAGTCTTTAGAAAATAAACAACTGAGCATACTGGCAGGTTTTATCATTATTGTTATCAAAAATATTGTCTATTAGGATCAATACAGCACTGTATTCAATGGAACCACTAAGAGAAACACCTTGCCCGCTCGCGCTTAGAGGTCGCCTCGACGGCCTTTTCATACGCAGCCACTATTTCTTCGGCGTCCGTAAACCACTATCCTCGAAGTTTTCCTTTTATTTTAGGAAATAAATAAAAATTGCACGGTGCGAAGTCGGGGATGTAAAGCAGATAAGTCAGTATTTCTGTACCTAACGTCCCCGAATTGTTAGTCGTTTGTGTAGCGGAATGTAGTGAGGTGCTGTCATGATAAACGACAATCCTAATACGAGGTCGTTTTCCCTGAACTTTTTCCAAAAGAAGAAGCAAATAATTGTTAGTGTTCGAGTCTAAGACTGTTTTTCATCTTCTAAAATAATTCCTGCAAACTTCCGAAAGAATACGCCACCATCTTTTTTCCGACGTTTCGACCACATTTTACTTTAGTAGGCAACCCCTCGAAAGCAAACATCCACTGAGTAGACTGTCTTTTGGTTTCGGGATTGTACAGTAAATCGAACTTGCGTCACCAGTAAACATGTCGTACACAGCAATTGGGTCACCATCAGCAAATCTTTGCAGCATTTCGCGGCATCAATTAATGCGACCAGGTTTTTGAGCCTCGGCCAAATTATGAGGTATTCATGTGAGGACTTCATATACATATAAGAAATAAATAATATCTATTATTTAACATTTTTAGCTTTTCGCTAAGAAAATTGAAAATGTCAAATAAAGACGTACTTCGTAATATTTAATAAGTTTTTTTTTCTTTGAAAATAGATATTTTTTAGATATTTTCTAAATTAAGACAAAAACATAAAGCCTTTTGAATTCTAAGGAAACCGAAAGTGAAGCGTTTGTATGTATGTGGGCGCCTTGAATATCTTTGGAACAAATGATAAATAGAATAGGGCATGCGGTATTCAGAGGAATCTGTTTGAACACATTTCTTTTGAAGAATTAAGATTATTCGCTTATCAGGTTTTTGATATAAGTATTACAAAAAATATTATATTTTTAATACAAAGATTTTTAAAATGAGTTCTAAACAAATGATTTCTGATTTTTTTTTAATAAAATCTATTTTTGCACTTAAGAGCCGTATTAAAAATCTCATGCTTCATTGAAATGGATTAACATGTCTAATTTCGTCTTCAAAAATAAAAAAAAAACAGGCCTTTCTAAATGACTTATATTTCTTGATCTACTGACATTTATAACATAAATAATTTTTCAGATCAACCGAATGCCGTAAGTCCCGTTCACAGTGATTGCTTGTTTAAAACGTGTTTTAACAAAATATTAAAAAAAACAATATTTGGTCATTTTTACAAATCTTTATTAATTGTGATGTAATAATAATTGTTATGAATAATACATGAAAAACGTTTACAATTAGAACGTAAATATGTGTGCAATATTTTTTTGTGTTTTTTGAGCTTAAAAACGTTATTGCTCAAAACAATTGGGAAATTTGGGGTTAATCTGCAAAGCTAAACACTTTTTTTTTTTAACTCGTGCCTAATTTTCAGGACGGTAGGCAGATCACCACATGGTGCAATCTTTGAATGTATCCCCTTCGCTTCACAGACAAACACCAATTACTGCATTAATCTCATTAGTTTTGGGTGGTTAATATTTGTCCCTTCATTAATGTACCAATAATTCGTATTGCAATACGTATAAAAGTTTTGGGGCGCTTTTAACCACTCTTAAACCATGCACATTTGCTCTATATATTTGTTTTGTCATTCCAATTCATACAATTTTTCCAAATGGCCAAATTACCAGTTCATACAACTACCGGTTCCTGTTCGCAATTCTCCTTTTAGTACGCTGTTCGACATTGACTTTCTCGATGGGATAAAATAATATCTGTGGTTGCAACATAATATATATGATACTTATGCATAACAATCCTTAGGCCCGTAGTGATATGATCATTATTAAACCAGCTTTTCATCAACCAGGATTTTTCGAGACCATTCCGAGGAACACTGTTCTATCGGTCTTCAGACTTACATTACATCTTCGACAAAAGAAATGGTGTAATTGCTTATCTATCGTGGACATTGAGGTATTGTTACGAACTACGCTCATAAAGTAAATAATTAAATCGTAGAATAGCTTTCTTAAAGAAAATAGTCAAGAACAGTGCCCTGCATTTCTTACCTTTAAAATGTAAACACTTTGTAGGCGTTGTTTAAACGAACTATTAACGCATTGATTAATTAGAATATTTGCAATAAATTTTGATTCGTTATGTCGGATGCCACCTGTTTATGTCTTGTTTTTATAAATGAAATAGTTTTGTTTAAATTCCGAGAATGTCGAGGCCACAGTTGAGGTACTTATATATATCCTGCTGGTAAGCTGGTGTCGTATTATTAGTTAAAAATTTCAAAGGTGCTCGAACAGCCAGTATTGGCAAATCGTCCGACAGTTGCCTTTTGGTGGGCGAAAAGACCTTGAAGTTGTACACTGCAATAGCGACATGACACAAAATCGTACTAAATGAAGGCAAAGACAAGGAAGATCGATTAAAAATAGATGGGATAACATCCAGGAGGAAATAGAGGAAGAACGCAATAGAAGGAGCCAGTTGAGACATTACACCAGAATGTTATAAAAAAAGCTTACTCATAAAAAGGTAATGGTGATTCATGGTCTCGTGCCATTATAGTGAAATAGCAGTTCTTTGGTATAGTAAATTAGTAACAGGTAACGCCTGAATGAAGAACGTCGAGTGATGATAGTGCAGTTGGTAGAAATATGTCGCGAACCCTACTATCGATTTTAAACGATCGTACCCTAATAAGAACGTGATACTTCATACTGCAAAAAAAAGTTTTGAGACTATAAGTGTTGCTATTAGCAATTATACATCCTACTCTGCATTCTCCGGACTTAGCTTTAGCAGAGTAAAACTCTTTTCACAATTCAGCCGATATCCCATAAGAAAAAAGAATTGATCTTGGGAAACATTACGAAATGCCTACAAAGACTTTGTTGTATTGTGTTTCTGAAGGTTTCATCGCAAAAGCGTAAATGATCTTTACAAAAGATGGTAGAAATATAAATAGATAAAATGAGTGACTACTAACCATTTCTATTCACAAAAAAAAATTGTTTTCTTTATTCATATAGATGTTTTAAATTTTGCGAATAAGACGTCGTCCGTTTCATTATTATAAACCCCTAATAAAACGATGTGATATAATTCTTGATTTAGCAAAGTGCTTTTCTTTGTTATAACTTTACTATTTCGCAATGAAATGTGTACTATATCTGTAAATCTTTCCCAAATTCGTCGCATATAAAATATATTTGTGTAATGTACCAAAATATTTTATCAAATATTAACATATTATGCAATATTAAGTTCACTGAAGTTGAAATCATGTTTGTTTGCATAACTCACTACTTGCCTCTCTAATACCACGGGCAAACAAGCAAACATAACATAATTGCTTAACGAATACCGACCTGTGCCTACCGCCCGATGAATGCCCTCATAATGACACATTACAATTTAAGTGCCCCACAACTGCGCCGTGTTTACTGCCCTTTGTCTCGGCGGATTCGTTTTGAAACTCTACAAATTTTAAACGCCTTAAACGCATGCGTTGCGGGCATTCTACTGAAATTCGCTATTTTTGCTTGTTTATCGTGATCTATTTTAAATGCGGTACCCGTTTTGAAGGGATTGCGCCTCGGGAGTGGAAGGTTCGCTTCTGCGTGTTTATTGGGACAGGTTTAATGCGCTGTTTGGTTATTTTGGGTCGTTAGGGACATTTGTGTCTCTTAAAAATGGCCATGTTAAATATGAGACTTTGTTGTTATCTAAACTTGAACACATTTAAACTGTACAAAGCAATTTGTAATTCGATTTTGACTTGCTGTTATGGTATTCGTTAGTCATTAATTATACAAAATTTAAACAGGAAATGGTAATGGTAAATGTAAATTTTTGTTATTTGCTCTTATTTGAAAATTATATAATGCTATTACACAAAAGAAAATTGATGCTGTGGCAGGATTTTTTATAACCTTGCAGCTAAGGCATATGTATCTTCTTACAATCTGTTTCTGGAGATTAGGAAGTTCGGACTTTAAAACCATAAAACTTCTTAGAACTAAGACGATCGTTGTCATCGGAGGGTAACAACGTCCGTGTTGACCGAAGCACGAAGCGAGAAGTGCCACTTAATTTAGAAACACATTGGTCAAATAGCTTAGTATTAGAAGTAGGTAAATCCGGAAGTGATGCTTTTAGCTGCTCGACCGCTATTGATTTAGATTTGAATGAATGAAATGAAATCTCTAATTGCTTGTGTGCATAAAACATAATTCGAAAGATTGCATTTTCTAATGTAACTTAGAAAAGCCGTATTTGAATTAATTGCAAAAAAAAAGCACAGTATGTCGCTTCCCATTCTCTAATAATTATTCCCTCTATTATCTTAATCTAAAAATGGCCGTCCAATAAACCAAGCTTAAGTAGCAATAAAATATTTAACGCCGCACGTCTCTCTAGTGCCAGTATTATTGACGTTTGGTGTTTTTTTTTCTTTTCTTTTTTTTTATTCCTTAGAAGCATGGAAGCAACGATTCGGGGTTTTTTTTATTGTCGAGCTTAAATATATGTGCTCGGAGGCGGGAGCAAACGATTTACGATTACCGTAACGACCTCGAGGCGCATACAATGAGACGCTTTTAATTATCCGTGACTTTTGTGACGTATAAAAATCGGCCGGGGGGCGAAATTTCGTTCGTACTCAAGAACGGTCTTCTGTCATTATATCTTTAAGAAAATTTCGTATCCTTCCGCCAGACGGGGGACGAAAGAACGACAGACAGACATCCAACGACGCATCGTCTGGTTGAGTCTGGTTAGTTGATGGGTTTCTTTTGGAGTTCTTCTGTAGTTATAGTTAACATACGTCTCGTCTACAGTCTCCCTGAGCTGCAGCTCATCAAAGGTTCTATATTGCTTTCTTTCCAAGTTTCTCTCAACTTGGCAGTTGTCAGTTATGTGACAGTTATAATTGACTTATTACCATTGCAGTCTGTTAGCATATAAACCTATTCAAACAATTCTCTTTCCAAGGCTTATTTTTCTAATGACCTATACCCGCTGAAGTCACAATATTGTTTAACTACAGTGTTTTTAGCAACAAAGATACTGCTTCGGTTGTTTTATTAGAGTACTTGTTTTCGATAAAAGTGCGACAAAGACAGCACGTCCTCAAATATAAGAATATAGAAATGATAATGGTATCAAAATATGCGTTATTGAAAAGGATGTAATACCATATTTTTTAAGTGTTAATAATTCCCTTAAAATTAAAGAAAAACCATATTTTCGACCTGTTTGTTTTTGGACTTTTTTCAAACAAGCTTAAATTCTTCAAAAACTTTGATAATAATAGTCATTTTACAATATTAAATTATTTATCGTTTAAGCTTATAATCATAAAAACGGTAAATATTTAATGGTACTTTTGTCTTCCGTTTTGAAGACACTTCTTACAATAAATTTTGAAATCAGATTGAACTTGCCCACGATTTCATAAAAGGGTTATAATATATACAATATAAGTTTATGACATTGGTAATTTTGAAATTAAAAATGTTTTTCGATCGTTTCAGAAAGACCCTATTTTTTCAGCAAAAACGCGAATTTATTTGAATGACTTGAACTCCATGTTTAAGTAAATGACTTAGGTATCAAAAGATGAGTATAGACAAGGACTACATGATGGTCAAAAGTAATTTTAAAACCTTTTCTCAAGAAAATCGCATAAGCGTTGAAGATTATTTTTAGGGGATTTCTAATGGACACTTTTTAACATGTGAAAATGGCTTTTTTATCCCAAATTTTTATGTTTAAAACTGATTCAATATCTGAAGAGAATCTTTTCACTTTTTGAAAATATAGAACATTTTTGGACCCATGGATTTTTTAAAATCAGCATCGAGTTTTTATTACGACGTACAATGGAAATCAGTCGTTTCACGACTTTCGACCTGCATTCAATGTGAACACGAGTACCGATATAGGTTCATAAAGACTAAAAACATTAATTTTTACATATCGACCTTTATTCGGCATTGTTTAAAAAAAGGTATTTTATTTAGAAACAATTCATGGTTTATGTTACCTAGTTAAATGTTGTTTTGACGCTGATTTTTGGTTTTGTTCCTTTTGTTTTTGAGGTTATTTTCAATGTACGCGAAGGTCGCGTAGAGCACGAGTCGTGTGATTTTTTTAAGGTTGACAGATCGATAATTTGATACACAAAGGTCCATTCATTTAATTACCAGTTTTCGTGTCGTGAATTAATCGGATATTATACTTTTTTTTTTTGAAAGTTTAAAGATGAATGACGTAATGTGTGAAGTTACTTCGAAACTTAAGCTGGATAAAAAAGAATTTCAAATTCCGTCAAATTTAAAAAAAATGTTTAATGATCCTTTGCTTAACATAGTACCTATTTTTAATGTAGTTGATGGATAAATCTAAAACTTATCTTGTTATGAGTTTTAAGCATTTCGGGATTCCCACGATTAAAAAAAAGAACAGTATATTGGTAAAGCTACATCACGTTAGCAACCTGCATGGGAAACACCGAAATGAGGAATATCAGCATTCATTAGAGTTAACGATGTCCCGTAATCGAATGTCACATGCGATCAAACCGCGTTACGCCCCCCCACTACGTTAGCGAGCGCCGCCGTTTCAGGAGACCGGCCAAGAGCGAGCAGCACGTGCATTTTAAATGCTCCGTATAATTACCTCACTATGGAAGTATAAACGATTGTGACAGAACATGTTAGTGAAGTCACTATAACTTTGCAGATTTTATTGTATAAAAAGACCGTCCCTTATGAATAACTTTTATCATCTACAAAAGTAGAAAAACGATGATAGCCAAAACAATAATTATTGTTTCTCTAACATTATCATTAAGGTTTATGAATAAAATTTTCAATAGAATCCTACATCTGAAGATCATCGACAACATAACATTCACGTTTCATTATGAAAATTATTTTAGCTGTATCTTGGTCCTTTGGTTTTATCACTGTTCTATGGTTTGAGAAATTTTAAATTTACCAGTTGAACCGATTATTTTCATAAGCTGACATTATAACATTTTTCAGTCTAATAGATTTTGACATGGTTTAAAATATTTGTACCACTGCACTTCTAACACGCTGTAGTGAAGTCAATCTTCACTTTAGCTTCAGCAGGATCTAGCTTCTAAAAGTATACTTAGTACTCATTAGCTGTCTGCTCGCGTACATACAAATGCAATTCTATCATGTTTAATATCGGGCAAATTTATTATCGACGGTGTTAAATTCAATTTTATTGAATCGCTGACAGATTCTAGTGTTTATTATGTGTATAGATTTTATACATCTCCTAGATTCATTATATCAATTCCTATACTTACGATCTGAATCTCTCTATTGTATTTGACAGTAAATCCCTGATCACTGTCGTGTCAAACCGTTTTTATTATACGTCCTAATGGATATTATTAGCATTCATTAAACGAATGGTATGTCATATCCTGTTTTATTTACATTGCACTAATGGTTCACGATGGCGACATTTCGTTTTTGTTAATGGTTTCCTTTTTTGTTTTTGCTTCTCTTATAATTAATAAAGTCAATTTAATTTTTTGTATAAGATATGATTGTATAAACATTTCGTGAATATTGAAATAATCACACTTGCATATTTGTAGCCACAACTTGTAATTTATTGGTATTGTAATTTTATTATTGCTTAGGGTTGTATATAAATGTTTGTAGACTTGTCCGTTACACATCGTAACGCATTAGCTCTAGTAATTAATTCTTTTAACTACCAATTACTCTTAAATAACTTAATGATCACTTAAAAAGGAAACGAATTGAGACTAATGCGCGGTGTCTTATAAAACACTCGCTTCGGGGTGAGCCGATGATTTAGATGAAATTATTTTAGCACGCGCCTCTATGCGCTGTCACACGCGAATCGCTCGTTAGTGTACGTACGCACTAAAGGGACTTTTGTTACAGATTTAGGCTTACGACTCTATTGAGGAGACTAAAATATCGTGGCGATAAACTTATTTAGGTTGTATCCAGCGTTTTGTCTCAGGTTTTTAATTATGCCTAAGCACAGCCGTGCATGCATAAAAGTATGATGATATTAAAATTCAACCGATGATGTTAAATCGGAGGATTAATCCTTGAAAAGCGTGGCTAAAGTAATTTTGGCAATTAAATGGAATTTAATTACATCATTTTAGTCTGATAACTTAAAATTTTAATGTTCATTTAAATTTTTTATTTTCCAAAAAAAATGGTATTTGAAAGGAGATGTTGTATGGTAAAGCCATTCAGTGGCCAACTTAAGCACGGAAACACACTGCCGGCTGATTTTAACGATGAAATTTAGCATTCACAGAATATATAAGTGTAGTCATAGTTTTTGCTGCTACGTTTTGTCTTGTGAGTGAGAGTTCTGGAGGCACACTCCCTCTCCGTCAACCCACTCTCCTCTCCATCATATATTCTATTCCTGCATAAGGCCAGCAAAGAGCATAGGTGGCGATGAAAATCTTTCTTTCTGGTGGTTCACATGCATATAATTGTATATACATATATACAGATTAGACTAAAAATAAGGTATATTGTTGAAGTTTGGCCATCTCGAAAGGTCGGATCAAAGTAAGCTGTAAAAGTAATCTAAAGTAAAAGTGTGCGATTGAAAATCTCTTAGAAGGAATTATGCAAACCAAATTTTTAGGCACATTAAAAAAGGGCCAATTTTTAAACACCTAGAATCGACGAGGTTGCATAAAACGTTTGTCGGATGTTAAAGAAACGAAAAAGACATGTAAACATCGTATTATATGGAGATCTCTCATACCCGCCTAGCCTTTTAGGACGTGAACTTATAAATATAATAAATTAATTTTTTTTCGTTCGATAGGCAATAATTTTATAAATTGTTATAAATAGCATTAATGTATTTGCAATATTATAATACAATGAATCCTAACGGCTTATTTTTTATGTTACTAAATATCTATAATGCAATAGGTGGGGCGCACTACAAATTTCTAGTACTGGCAACTTACATAAACAATATTTAAAAAGTAATAACTTGATTTTAATATGGAACTTTTTATCTGTAGAATACAGTTTGTTTCATGTAACTGTCACATGTTTTTACATGTGGTGTTATTTTAAAAATGGCGTGTCTTCATCACTATGGATTTAAATTCTGAAAATTTTCGTAGTATGATTTTCTACGATTGGAAGGGTAATTTGACAGCTCAGCGGAGCCTCGCTCGGCTTCAAACTACTTTTGGCGGTGAAACATCATGCAAGACGACTATCTTACTAACCAGCTAACAGAATTCAAGTGCGGTTGCGTCAATCTCAGTGACGAATTTCGTGATGGTCGCCCGTCCAGCACTGTGAACAACAAAAACATCGATGATGTGCGCTATATGATCGAAACAGATAGGCCTGTGACCTACCATGAGATTTACAAATCCTTAAGCATAGCATGAGTCAAATGAAATCAATCCTACATAAACATTTGAGTATAAAAAAACTGTACTCGCGGTGGATCCCGTACAATTTGACTGAGGCTCAAAAAACGGACCGCGTCACTTGATGCGATGCCATTCTTACCAGATTCAAGGAAGGGGCGTCAAATTAGGTGTGGGACATAGGTGACGAAACATGGATTTAATGCTACAATTTGAAGAAAAAGCAGCGATCGATCATATGGATCTATCGAGATGAGTCGAAACCAACTAAAGTGGCGCGCGAGCGAATTGCCTCTAAACTCTGTCTAAACGGATGATTGCTTCTTTTTAAAATAAAACTGAACAATGGCTACTGTTTTTGTGAAAAATTGTCGACCCTTGAATAGTGATTAGTAGACAACCATCTGTTTGCCGGAAGTTACTGACGAACTCCGTAAAAATAACCGTAAATGTCGTATCATTTGCATCACAACAATCTGTTGTGATACAAGATTATACAATGTTTTATTTATTACAGACAGATAAATTTTTGAAGAAAAAAATCGAAGAACCTATGAGCAATCCTACATACAGTCCCGATTTGGCAACTTGTGGCTTTTTTTCGATAGCAAAAATTAAAAACTAATGAAATCAATGATTTTCATCACCAGAAGAGGCTGTCGAAGAGTATGGAAAACATGTTTCCGAGGTCACCAGGAGGAGTGGCATAAATGTTTTTAAAGTTGGTTCGTTCGTATGAAAAAGTGCATTCATCCTAACGGAGAATATTTTATATATAACGGAGAAACAATGAATTCATTATTGACCATTCACAGCAATTTTTTCTCACTCGTTTTAGAAATTTTCAGTGCGCCCTACGTATGTGCTTAATGATTGTGATGACCGAGGAACTATTTTTTCAGCAAAAGCACAATTTATACTGTTAAGGCTAAATATACGACACGAGATTAATATTTTCATTATCGTACTCACATAAAATGTCATGTCGTAATTCACTAATTTAATTATAAAATACGTAGTTCGTAAAACTTTAATCCTGTTTAAAGATTCACCTTATTTTGTATTGTGTACTTTTTTTTACTTTTGAGCTATCATCGTATCTACTTTTAGTTCATTAGTACGACCTAAAAGACTAATTAGCTTAATTTTAATTCACGATTTTCTCCTTGTCATAGTTCGACGATAAAAACAATTTTACATATTAGATAAGTACTTTCTTTTAGGATATTTTTAAGTGGAGTAAAATATAAAAATTTTCGTAACAGCAAAAACATGGATTAATGTAGCGATATTTTTCTGGCCAAAATCAATGTGAAATGAGTAATATTATCAGCGATTTCTCATATTCCATTGCTATGAAAACTTTGCCTGCCTATGCGAATAATTGTAAGGGAATGTAAAACTGGGAAAGTACGTCAGATTTTTCCGTCCGACAGACGCATTTGGATATCTGAAGGCGTTCGTGCCATATATTTGTTTGAACAATCAATACACGTCCAATCTGATATCGGATCCTAGGTTCGAATTGGAAACAGAACGAAGCGTTTACGATCTTATTGCCGGTCAGATTGTCTTAAGTCGCGGTCTGTATAATTCTAGATAGGGACAAAATTGGACCTTTCATTTCTTACTTTGACTTACCCATTTTTTTGTATATTTGAAGGGCAAATGAGCAAGTCATCAGACAGAAAATTGTTCCCTCCACCGAAGGCCACTCGCAACCCCAATGCAACCGAGTGTCGTTGGCCTCTCGGAAGGGAATAGGTCATCTAACGACGGGAGAGAGATTATGGAGAAGAAGAAGAGTGGGCCACTGGAAATCATTGGATGGATTGGATTGGATTGGAAACCAACAAGAGAAGCTGTTACTACACGTTCGTATTCTGTGAGTGTGTGGTCTTTCACCGGTCGAACCAGCACATTTTTGTGCTGTAGGCACGGTCACGGTATATACAGCTCTTCCTCAGTGGCGTAATAAAGCGAGATCATGCGTTGGCGTTTGTATCTGCCACTGGTTGAATCTAACGTTGATACTAAATGGATTTATCTTTGTGGTTTTGACAATGACGGAATCCGGATTACCTTAGGGAAATAGGCATCTTTTCTTCAGCAGGAACAGCAGGTCTCATTGACGTGTCTCATTTTGTTAATCTTTCTTTTATTAAGTTCAAAAGTTTTCTATAAGAGCTTATAGACATTGTATAAAAAAAAAAGACTTTTCGTTGTGTCTCGATAATTTTTAATGTTTTAAATGAAAATGGTCCTCAGTATGTTTTGTCATATCGACTGTGTGGGTTTAGTAAAAACATTTTTTGCTCTTTCGCCACAACACGAAAAAATACGCAATAAATAAAAGTACTTTGTTGTCTATTTTTTTTCTGCTCCGTATGCTCGGGATGGTATCTCTGGAACGACTGACTCTAAAAAAGTGTGCCATAAGAATCGTATGTGTCTCGAATAAATACGATCGGTTAGTCTGATCTGCCGAGCGGAAACAAAATCTGAGGTATACTCCCAGGCTTAGTTGACTAAATGTGAACGTATACAACACGTTATTTCGGCGACGAAAGTGATTTTTCAGTTAATTTCTTTGTTTCAATCAAACTAAAGTCTACCTATTTGTTTCTTGGCAACGCCTATAAAACGTAATATGTTATGTATTTATCAGTTTATTGCAAATAGACGATGCAAGATGTCAATTTCGATATTCCCAAATATTTATTATTACTTATTTACACTTTTAACATTTTAAATACTTTTTAATACCGAGATAAGTTAATAACTGTAAATCGAATGATAACATATTTTAAGAAATTTTTAGAAGTTCACAGCCAATAGTGCCCTGGGCATCAATTAGAGTACCATTGTCTAAACTTTGAAGGTCTTTGTCCTTTTCCCGAAAAGCAGAATTGTAGTAGCTGCTTACGTATTATTTTATTTATAGAATTTATGCATTACAGGAGATGGCCCTTGGACGTTTTGTCAATTTATGTGAGTTTCAAATGGAATCTTCTGATCAAATATCATTACTTAATGACATATATTAGGATCAACAGTATTCGTAATATTGCTTCCGTATTTTAATATCTCACTGTGATAATTGATGTAACACAAATGATAGTATATTCTCTAAAATATGTTTCAAAGCATATTTTTTTCCACTAACTTTTTTTCCATGTTATGTCTGCCACAGCTGGCAGTTATGTTTATCGAAGAGTATGCCACATGTTATCAGTATTTTTTGTATCAAGTCTGCAATGACCATTTTGCTGAGATACGATCTTCCAAACCTTTTTTATTTCAGATTAAAAGTTTTGCGAGGGCTTTCAGTGTACTACGACAGTCCTACGCTGGCCCAGTGCGCATTGGGAACTGCTAACTACCTTTGTCACAAACATTCAGGGCCGACGGTTGTATTATCTCTGAGGGACGGCGCGCGTCGTTTTTTTTTTACTTAAGTTAAAAACTCAACAGTCATTTGCCCAGTGGAATTGGAGCGAATGGCATTGAGTTTGAATACTGACAGCTGCGGAACAGATAGATGATTTTTAAACTTAAGTGTCGATGCCGCTCACTCCGCTCCTCTGGTTTTGTATTGAGCCGTCGATGATGAAGGTTGTCATCGCGTCGGTGACAACGCTCGTCAACAGCCCCTAATCCTTACTGAACTAGTGGAAGGGCTTGGTTCCAAGTCCCTCTATCTGGTACAAAAATTATGGGGGGGGGGGGTACGCTTCGGCAATGGCGTTATAAGGACTTGTCACGATAATCTCCTTAGTGATTTAGTAATTTTCCTTACCTAATCATGCTATACCATTGCTAAAATATATAGTTGTAATTTGTATCTATCAAGTAAGTGAGTACTATTAAGGTAGTGTATTCAATAAATATAAACACGCTAAAATTCAACGATTTCAATAGAATCACCGTGAAAGCATATCCGAGAGTCGTGTATTCGTATTAGATATGTTTCGAAGTCTCAGACTACTTTTTGCATAACATCTGCTACATTATTACAAATATAAAAGGACCTGTTGCCCGCATTGACTATAGCACTCTCTCCACCATCGCAGTCTTTATTTATGGTAACAGGTAGTGAACCATTTTTTGTATGGTCAGGCTTTTGTACATTTTTTTTTTTGCAAGTACCCCTACACAAAGGTCGCTATTCTGTATCGGAACACGTGTTGGGGCTTAGGCGGGATAAAAACGTGTCACGTCTTGAATTAGTTTTGCCGTGGACTCGTCGAGGGCGAAAAAAAAAATGGAAATCGTTGATTTTCGTTTGCCATCTTTAAAAAGTAAAGCAAAAATGCAATAAACAACTTTTTAAAGAAATAAGGAAGGGCTGCATATTAGATTTAAATTAGCACTAAGGATATATAAATCGATTAGGCAGGTAATTTATTTATTAAAATCAATACAATGTTGCATGAAATTATCGTAAAATAACAAAATAAAAGACAAATGTACAAAATCTACTTTATTAACGCAACTGATGTAATTACCTAGTAATAATCGATAACGATAATGTGTTCGTGTTTTTTTGGTAGCAAACTAATTGCGCTACTTTACAGTAGTTGTACCTGAGTTTTCTTTGTTACAAAATCTTGTTTGTTTTGGACCTGATTTATTTTTTTGCCAACATGTGGGCAAGTAAGTCAAAAATTGCAACCGTAACTAATCGTGAAACGATTTTTAAACACTTTCTGTCTCGTTATCACCTATACAACTCTAAAAAAATTAATGCAAAATTTTATATTTATTATCATAATATATGTTTAAAACTTTCCAACACGTAAACGAATGCATTTTAACTGCAATACAAAGGTTAAATGTATCGACTGGAACCAGTTCAAAAATACAACATGAATTCGGTAACGTGTAAAAAAGAACGTTCCGACAGCAAAATGTTACGTAACGTAAATTAACACGAACGTTTCACATTCACGGCTATCGATTTCAGGATATCAGTTCCGAGTCTGTCGCGGTGTCGATCCGAGAAAGTTCTCACAAACTTAAAGGGCTTCTTTATCACAACAGTTAATCCGCCCTTCGCGGTCCGAGGACCAGCTGCGTCAACACGCCCGCGGGAGTGTATCGCCGGCTCGCGTATTGTGTTTTGTCTTTTGTCTAGCACTATTTCTATTCTCTTTTACTTTTGAAGCAACGATTTAAGCACTAACTCTGTACGGTTATTGTATAGAATCGAATAACGCTATATGTGTCAATGTTAACTTACTATAGTTATTGTATTTGCTACCATTGAAAGTGGACTCACCAGTCAGTGAACTCACCAGCAGCCATTTCAGCTATTAAGTATTAAGTTAATGATCATTTAACCAAAACCCAATGAAATGTAGGAAGGATTTTTTTTTATCCAATTTAAATGAAGCTCGTCATGGAACTAACGCGAGAGCATGCCCTTTCAAATAAAAATCAAGTTTTCTTTTTTATTAAGGTGAATAAGTTTACGTTTACTGTCTATGCTATTGGTCGGACGTTTACTTCCACAGATTTTTAATTACGAGCAATAACATAATACAATATCTAACTTAATTTGTTACATATTCATTAAGAAGGTCTAAATGTTTCCGGCGTTGAATTTTTTCTTTCCACGCTGCCGTAACAACTTCTACTTCTACTACAACTTCTAATACAAATAACAACTTCTATTACAACTGTAATCTTTTACAGGCATAATGTAAAAAGCCGTACAGTATTGTAAAAATCCTTAATAATCTTTGACGTTTTTCTGTATTTTATCAGAATTATAAACATAATTTATAATCAAAAATGGAACTATAGAACATTTTATTCATATGTATAGAGAGAAAAGAGTTCAATATTAATAATTAATACTGATATGCTACCGGAAATCGGCGAACTAAATTAATAAGAATAGGTGGGCAAGTGCGAAACGAAGTAACAGGTCGAATATTCTGCCGTATCATGTAAAATTATTTTTTGTCTGACCATCGCGTCGGTCGAGCTTCATATGAAACACAGAGATGTCCATTATTTGCAAAGTTTTATTGCGCGATGAGTGTGGCTGACGGCTTTTTATGCTCTGAAGTCAAATTGATGTCGCTCTCCCCCCGGCCGTGGTGAAGAACGCGTTCGACATAATCGTTAAAATTAATGCGATAATTTCAGAGAAATATGATGGAAAAAAATTAAAACAACGTTCCGTTTTTATGTTACGTGCGCCAGTAGCGAAATCCGGCGACGGGGGTAGTTTTGGCGTAGCCTGAGATATCGCATGCGTATTTTTGCCCTTGCGATCGAAAATTTGAATTAAAAAAAAATAAAAAAAAATAGATTGGACGTTTTGAAAAATGTTCGATGTATATAGGAACGTCGCTATAAACTGTCTAAGATATGTTAATATTAAAAAATATCTATAGTGATTTTGCTTATTTTAAGGAAAAATATTTTAAATGGATGGATTATTTCCTAGTCAATATCGATGTTCACCCATTATAAATCTTTAACCAAATTTAGTTCATGAAATATGCACGATTACAATTAAGCATAAACTTTTATTTTTAAACAGGTCTTTAACTGCTACTGTATTTTTGAAATTAAGCAATTTCTGCAATGTCATCAATTACGAAATCTTAAACGAAATTCAGTTCTATAGTTATTATACCTATATTGTGAAATAAGCACACTTTCCTTGGAAAGATATGATTACATTTACTTACAAGCAACAACTTGGAAAGACTTACATGTTATATAAAAACCCATATTGCAAATTTGAATTACCGCACGATGTCTGTCTATCTGTGTGCCTAATAATAGTATCTTACTTATAGAAGACTCAGGGAATACTTTAGGACTGGGATCCACATAAACGCTAAGGAATCAAAATCCAGTCTGTGTCCGCTATCGAAACTGCAATCGATACAATAAGATTATATTAATAATACGGACACGCTAGACGAAACCGTCGGCACACGCTGGTTATACAATAAGAGGAGCACAACCGCACTCACAACAAAAGTAACAGAACAAATCAGGCAGATTCTCGCCCCCTAGCGGCAGACGAGCGCACGTAACCACTTGCCCGCAAAGTATTATGTTTTGTGTAAAAAAGCGTCGCGTTGTAAAAATAAATGAGGCTTCACGGCGGGGGCGGACACAATGGACAAGTGATTACGGGCGGTCATTGGCGGAGCCAGGAAATCTAAATTTTTTTTTGTTTATTGTCCGAGGGGGACGCGAATAATAATAATAATATTTCTGTTGTTGCAAGTCGGGAAGTTGTAAGGGTAATGGCGGAGAAATTTAGAAATACATACTTTATTTATCAATATAATTAATTATTTCTTTTATTATTTAAAATATGTACTGTTTTTTTTTTCAATTACTTTGTATGTTAGTGTGAGTGTGTTCGCGTATATACTTAAAACTGTGAAAATGAAATTCTTGCTTTTGAATATAAATACAATACAAACAAGTTTGTTTAAAAAAAATATTACACACTATACGCACTAGTATATTTGCTATCTAGCTATAGAATACCCCCTGTCTTCGTTAAATTACAAAAAGGTAAAGTTTATTAATTTTGTTGTATATAGAAGGTAACATTTTGAACTACTCATTATATGCAAAAACCTAAATTAAAATCGTGAATAAGATCTAGATCGCTATCATGACTGAAAGAGAGATCGCTCTATGCAAAAGATGAATGAATTAGTTCTGTGATGACGGAAGCGAAGCCGCGGGCGAAAGCTAATTGTATAAAATAAGCTTCCGTCCACCGGACCTAGCATGAAGCCCTAGACAAGTCTTTCTATAGGACTGTCCCTTTCGCACATCATATTGGCGTGACAGGGATAGCCCTATAGAGACTTTGTACAGGCCGTCATGCTAGGCCCACGCGAGGACATGAAAACGAATTCTTTCATCTTTTACATTGACCGATGACGCTGACAATCATGTCTCGATTGAAGTACTGACCTCAATTCTGATGCTGGTCTCGCCTTTGCTTCATTTCATCACGCATATCATGTTAGGTTACATTGTCACAAAGGAAGAAGCTCTTATATCGAAAACACACGTTATAAAACGATCTCGCTCTGGTCGGACCTGCTCACGCTTTCAATTTCAGACTTTTTATAAAATTGTGTTGAATATTGTATACTTTTACATGATTGACAATTTATTTTTAATGGATTAATAAGCTATTGTTTTCAGGCACTTAAATGGAATTGTCCATGAACTTTTCTCAGATGCATAATAGACGTCTCTTTGATATTTGAAGCTTTTAAGTCCAGCAAAAGCTCTCATAGGCAAGCTTTCGTCCAATTATAGGACTGTTTACCTTGATCTCGGGCATGTCGGGGACGTGGATGGCCACTCCAATTTTGCATAACCAATTAGTTTTGTACAAACTAAAACAGACGTCCGCCCAGACATCTTTATTAAAGAATAGAGGAACGATTGGAGCTGCTTTTCTTTATAAAATATTGGAGACTGAATTTTTTCCTTACTCTATTATTTTATAGGTAAAAATTGTGAGAAATTTAGAAAAAGTAAATGTAGAACATAAGAAAAATAGACAAAACTACTATTACGTACATGCATATTATTAGTATAATTTTCACCTAAACTAATGATTGTCTAGAGCAGTTAACTTAAAACTTCACCCAATCGATGAACAATGAATACAGGGTCTTAGTCAACCGTAAGTTAAGTATTTAATGTTGAGTACAATTACAACTCAGGGTAGATGTGGTAACCTTATGATTTGATGAATTAAATTTTAAATTTTATTTTTCACAAATAAAAATGATCATTCAGGTCTGTTTCTCATTTTGTCATCGCCGAAATAGGCCAACTGTTAAAACGACCCTATTTCCAAAATCTTATACAACTTTACATTACTTAATATTACTCACATAAAATTCTACTTCATGACGATGAACTTAAAGCACAACTTTCAATATCAAGGCTCGTGGGCTATCTCAAAGACCATACGCTGTTCGTATTCGCGAGGGTGGTATGAAGTGTTTTTCGATTGATTAAGCTGACGGCAGTGCGGGACATTCAGACGGCAGAAAAAAACTGATGAAGCAGACCATTACACAGCAACGTTATATTACTTTTGGAGTTTTTTTTTGTGCACAGCATAAGTGAACAACCCTTAAGGTTTTTTATTTTGTGACGGTTAATACATGTCAAACAATTTGATTGAAAACGATAATTAGGTATTTAGTTTTTTTTTTTGAGGTGAAAATCGAATAAATTACAAAATATATTGAAATTATGTAATAAATTCTAATGGTAATAAAATATTATTATGTATCTTGAATGAATGATATGATTCTTTTTTCCCATGCTTTTTTCTTAAAAATATAACTCACAATTTTAGATTTTTTTACAAATTGTTCTTATTATAAACTTTACTGGTACACATGAGTACATTTTAAAGAATTTCAAGATTTTACCTGCTTTGAAATTTTTGATTACTGCTTTAAAATTATGTCGGGAAAAATTAAAACACAATTAAAAGCATAAATATAATTCAACCTTTACGTGTTGCTAAAAAACTTTTTTAATTGTATTATCGGAATAGCGGTTGAGAGTACCCGATGACGCCTTTTAGACGCGACACGACAAAGCGGCAATGTTCACTCGAACTGTATTTACATAGAGTGTATACCGACCCTAACTGGGCAGTAATAACTTTGCATTAACAATTAGCAAAAGGGTTGAAGTTTGTACGTATTTAGTTAGGTTTCTTGGAATTCGGTTAACTTCGGGTTAAGACAACCAATGGTGTATTTATATGTTCACGTAATATAATACGTTATATCTGTCATATTTTTCAAATTTGTGTTCCCTTTACATTGCAAAATGATTATCATTAAATACATCACGAAATTCTATATATTAGTCGTTCTCTATTACTATATATTAAAAGAAATATTAATAAATTATAGTCATTGATCTTACTGATAATTAATTGGCAACCAAAAAAAAATTAGTTCACTGTAGCAATACCTAAATACATAAATTTTACCGGTAGCTCTTACATTATCTATCATAATCAATAAATCGTCGAGTCACACCTAAAGAGGATTTCGAAGTGCAAACACGCCGTTGGGTTTTATCGTGCAATAACTCGCTCGGAATGATCTCCTCTCGAATCATCGCTGTCATTAACATCAAAACCCGTTCACTTTAATCCGCGGCGCGTCAATAATTGTAAAATAGTGGGGTCCGTTGTTTATTGTTTCTGAGTTTAAATTGGAGCGAAAACACGTCCGCCTTTGCTGTTGATCTGTCAAAACAGCGCCACCTGTGCGCCGCGCGGGGTCGGCTTTAGAGTTAATGAGACGAAACTAGGGGCGACGCTATTCTAATAGGAAGCCTTGTATTTTTTGTACATCACTCAACGATTTTCTGAAGAAGTTGAATCGATCACGTTATCTGTTTTTATATAGATTCTGTAAGTGGACTTTAGGAGCTGTCCCAAAAAGATAGACTTCACATTCTATTCTTCAGATAGATCTGTCGGTACAAAGAGTGCACGCTGTCGTCACGTTTCGAAGTTGTGCTTACACAAATATCGATAATGGTGAAAATGACTGATATATCAGTACATTCCCTTTGAGGGAAACGAGTAAGTAACTAATCGTGATCAATATATTTGTTTTACTAATCATTATTTTATATGAACGGCATATCCAACGAATTAAACCTTTATTCCTCACATTAGGTTTGAAAATCGTGATGCTAGTGTTCACCTAAAAGCGATGTGCATTATTTTCCGTATTATCAACATAAATACTTAACGAATAATCCAATTCAGACACTATAATTTCTTATTATTGACCATATATATCATATAAATTGTATAAATGAACGCTTGATTGATTTGTAGCCTGATGAATATTGAAAAAAATCTGTTCGAAACATCTGTACACTGTACTTATAAGATGATCCCATGACTTTCTGATTGATGTACCAATAGAAATTCAGTCGAATCCATAAATCTGTAATCCATAAAATGCACTGAATGCACAAATTAAAAGTATAGCTCTATTTTATAAAGTAAAGCATTTTTCGAGGCAGCGTAAAATCAAAACAACAAATGAAAATTAATCGTTTATTAGTATTCCACATAAAAAAATATAAAATAGAACCTTTACCTAATTGAATCAAGTTTGCCTATTCCTTTGTTTGCCTTTCTTTTTGTTACTGACTTTTTTCTAGAGACGCTTACCTGCAACATGCATTAACAAGTAGCATGCAACCCACCACTGACCCTCGAATATGCCTCTCCACTACGAATCTCTATCCAAAGAATTGAATATTGATTCGAGAGGATTGAAAGATATCGAACACCTAAGCAAGTGTTAATTTTATAATTATTTTAGTCCGCTAATCGTTATAATGATATTTTTTACGTACGTTTCATGACAACTAGGCACATCCTTAGGAAATTGCAGACAGTCACATCCACTAGGGTGTAAGGAGTGTTAAAAACAACCGATCAATGCGGACACAACCTCGTTAAGCTGTCGTAGACTTTTGAAATTACAAAAGTAAAATTACGGGATTTATTGATAACAAGAGAAAATGTCATAGGTAGTTCGAATTCTGAAATACTGAAAATTATTGTATGGATCAAATATTAATGAGTAAGCAAAGAAATAAGAAATTGTGAGCGAGACTGGATCAAAAGAGAAAGCGAAATCGAGATGAGACTTGAGAGCGAGAACCCGATCGGAGTTTAGAGGTAGACCAAATTCTGACCAAAAGCGGGACTGGAATCACAATAGAGGTCACAGCAATTAGAATAGAAGGCATAGCTTGGATCGGAGTTGAGACGTAGACCAGATCCCAAACAAGAGCGGGATTGGAATCAGAATAGAGGGCATAGCTCGGATTGACATCGAGAGCGGATAAGAATAAACAGCGGAATCATGACAGGATCGGGATGCTTAGCGAAACCAAAATCTCATTCAAAAACATGAGCAAACCGAAAGTTGGTAGCGAGAGTAAATCTAGGATAGGAATTAAAAGCATAAATTAGACAGAGATCAAGATTTACAATAAAATAGGGAGCTAAACTGAGCTGAAATAAATTGAACAAAGAATTATTTTATCCACATGGGCGAAGCCGCGAACGGTACCTCATGTCCTATAAATGTTAAATGTATGTACTTTACAAAAGACATTTTAATGATTTTACTGTAATATAATTTGCCTCAAAATGTATATCCGAAACCAAAATATTAAGATAAAAACTGTAATTACGAAATTTGTAATAAGTCTCATTGATAACAAAAGGAAGCTATTAGAATAATGTACAGAGAAAAACAAACAAATCTATCTCTACGCACCATAACGGTGACTTTTAATGGTGAGTTGATAATACAGTGTGTGTAGACCTTCAGAGTCCTAGCTTGAAGTATCCATAGTGACACGAAAACGGGCGACAATTTTAAATGCTAACAATAAGTAATTAAAACGGCGATGGCTGAATATTTAAAAGCATCACCTTCAAACAAAAATGTATATGGTTCGATCCAAGGGCTAATTGATCAATGAGTCTCACCATCCACTCCGTGCCTCTGAGAATACGTTAAGTCGTCAGTCTCAGACATTGGTGCCAATGGTCGTTAGGTGATGCCTCTTAGCCCGCACCAAGACAGCTTGAAGGTCTTAAGTTTCAAGCCCTATTATTAAAATATTGTGGAAGGGTTAGCCATAGCAATGGGACGACTAAAATATGACACGAGAATAAGAAATCGTCAACAAAATCACGACTTCGACGACACGACACATCCGTGTTGTCAAGGTGGACGGTGAATGAGGTGAAAGTACAAAATAAAATAGCAGATCCATCTTTTGTAAGGTTGTTAGTGCGATCTTCTTTACTTGCCCTTATGTTATGCTTATGTCATGGAAATGTCAAATCAAAGCGATATAAGTAAATCAAAGTTCAGTGTATTGGTTGCAAGTTGAATTTAATTATGTAAGGTGTTTCAATTATTGTTGACAAAATTTTGTCATTTGTCATATTTTATCGATTCATTGTTAACTAATGAAAAACCGTTACTTTCGTCATCTTATTCCTTATTATTTAAATTGTACCATTATTGGTTTTTATATTAAGTAAAGACGACGATAAATTTGATTGAATTAGACATTCTGATTATCTTGAGAAGTATATTGAAAATGTTAGAATTTCATTGACACTTGCTAATAGAAACGAATAGAAAGAGTTATCATGTACCGCTTATGAAACACGACAATCCTTGAGGTTGTTTAATATCGTGTGGGCTAATTCTACCCGGTTATGAACAGCCAATGTGTGTTTATTTCTAAAAGAAAGGCTTACAAAATAAAATAAGATCATATTATAATTGCCCAAAAAATGTATCACTACTTAGTGTTTTAAATTTTTTTTCTTAATCTGAATAACATAGGCGATTTGGAACTACATTTCTATTATTTGATAAAACGTTTTTAAAATGTTCCTAAAAATGTATATATATCAACAGGAAAATAATCATTACATTATTACTGTTAAATGACGTCTCGCATGACAATGGGTACGTGATAAATTTATCTAAAATAACTTTGCCGATACGTAACCCAACGCGACCCTATACAACCGCTAGTCGGCGATTAAGCGATTATGACTAAAAACTTGGTTGGTAAGCGACAAATTTCCTCAATTTGGTGACTGTTAGTATACGATAAGTGCCACTCGGCACACCTATTACGGTAGACACACAAAGCATACTAATCCAGGAATGCGGTGAACAATACGCGTGAATTTCAGATAAAATAAACCGTAAGACTTGCTATATACGATTGAAAAGATAAAAATCAATTTTAAAAAAATCAATACGAATATTTGCTGCTTAGGATCATAGAAGTCGGTATAAGTAAAGAATGTGTCATATACATTAATCTATTGAGTATGCGAATTTATTTATATTAATATTGTCATTGTGAATATATCTTTGTCATACTATCGCGTTGTGATGCCACAAATCAACATTAGCGTACACACGGTGTGTATCGTACCTAATCTCGAAAGGCTGCGTACGAGTTATTGAACACCCACGTAACTTATATCCTGCACTTTGTGCGGATAAGTTTTCATTGATACAATTTTTAATTATTGGATACGTAAAAGGATTTAAATGCTAATTTAGCGACGCCAACCGCTAGGCGTCGCGTCGGCCGCGCAGCGGCTTAAGTACCCGGCGAAACAAAAAGAGCTTGAGGTTATCTTGTACCGCTAGCCGGCACGTGCAGCAGTACCTAATTACACCATAACTCGCCGTGCCCGGTTCATATATAACTTGGCACTTGGCGCCGGTCGCGGTGGGGCGTGTGCGGCTTCGTTCGGTTTAGCATTATTTGCGGACGATAAAGGACGGGATTGAACATTGAAAAGATAGCGATTATTAATGGAAAATGCATATCTAAATAAGAATCTGTTTAACATTCCATCGTTATTAGTTGCGTGCAGTTAAATTAGTTATTATTAAATTCTTATAATAATATGTGTATATATGCAGTCTATGGCGTTTACGATTTAATAATGTCATTGATAAAATTGTATACAATAGAATAAAACTGATTGTTACTAAAGTAAGAAAAATTTTTCTGTGTAAAATTTCCCAACATACTATTTTTGTTAGAATATTATTTTATAACGTTTACGTAATTACATGAACACGATTTATAATAGGTAGTTTATTCAACATTTGTCTTTTTTTTAGTTCCATATAATAAAATACTATGACAAGCACATTCGTAATTTTTTTTTTTTTAAAAGAACACAACAAAAAAAATTATATTTTGAACCTTAATATAGGTATGTGATAAATAAGAAATATGATACAGTATTCGGGACTTTTGTATTAATATTTTATGACAAAAAAAAAATATTTTTTAATGTTATACTCTATGGTCATGCACAAGCGGTGCAGGCGCTGGCGTGAGGCCCTTGTGCCCGCGGACCTACCTACTTTACTCTCGCTGTACGTATAAAAACTTAGGTCGTGTTCATAGATTTTTTTTATTTCAATTCAGCGATTATCTTAATTTTAATTAACATATTTCTATTAATATAATACAATCTCCACCAAATTGAAACTTAAAATCTCCACCGAATAAATTGAATTATTGGGTAATATAATAAAGAATGGATTTGAAAAAAAAATCGCCAAAAGTCTTAATACTGATCCCGAAGCGGACGAACGTGGGCTATCTTTGTTTTCTCATGATGTGTTTAGTTTTAAAGTAAACATAACACTGTAAGAACACGAATAGCTTTGACGTCTGTTGAAATTGACGGAAAAGTTAAAACAATTATGATAAATATTAAACATTAATAAAACCCTGTGTGCTGCTCTTTTTTGTATCCATAAGCTATTACGATTAAAGTGTTAAGATATTTAAACTTAATTATTTCTTTTCAATAAAAAGTGTAAATCCTCCTTATAACGTTTAAGAATCTGCCTACATTTATCATCATATAATCAATACAATTATACTTCTTCAATGTATTCCGTAACTGAAAAAAAAACATATTTTTCGAAATCACGCCAAGGCCAAACCTGTAATATAGCATATAGCGTTATAAATATATTTAGTTTCGATTATTCTGACGAGCAAAATTTTTCTGCTACTCCTCATATTAAAATTAATTGGAAACTGTCATACCGTTACACCAAGAGATGTTTCTCTGGATTATTTTAAAATGTTAAATTAATCAATGATGTTTTATATAAAATAGTCAGTCATGTTCTAATTTCTGTAATTACTAGTAATTTTATCACATTGTACTAGTACAATGTGATAAAATCACAATTGAGCGCATTCTTCATAGTGTTTTAGGCTTCAATTATAAAGGAAGAAAGGAAGACAGAAAGAAAGACAGAAAGAAAGACATTTATAATTTGCTCAGAGACAAAGTACAAATATATTAAAGATTACGTAACGAGAAACCTAATATTAATAGATTCTAAAATCAACATCACAATCATTGTACACGCACCCTATAAACTCCGGCGCAGCTGCGCGCTAGGCGATGCGCACTCGCTACCGGTTTTGTGAGCTAACGACTCTCCTCTCCCCGCGCGTTTCTTTCTTACCGGCCCCCGCCCCCGACACATCGATCCGTGGATCATTGACGCCGGCGAAATGGAAAAGTTCATCGTCTTTTTGTGCCGTGATAGCGCGGTCCGGACCCGGGGCTCGACCTAATCTGCCTTAATAGAAAGCGATTGCCCTTGTCTATGTTTTGCTGACGTAAGTGTAGAATTTATTTGTGGAAGCTTTGAATAGTAATATTAATCGATTTGATATAATAGTAATTGAACGAATGTGATGTACTGAGAAACATTTCTAAAAAAAAGTTAACATTTTACATAAACAAAATAATATTTAGAAAATCGTGTGATACGGATTGACAATTTATCAAGAATTTAAAGAAGGCGAGACGTTTTATTTTAAGTTTTAGAAACAAATATTCTAATCATATTTGTAATTTTTAAGGTCCAATTTTTAACCTTGGGTCGGTCATTATTTCATTTTTTTTTAAGAAAGTGGAAGTTTATTTTGAAAACTTTTGTAGATTCACTTCGTAGGTCAACTAGATATGTTTCATTACAATTACTGTTTAAGAAATACAGTTTTTAATATACCTTTCACGTTTGCAAAACGGATTAAAAAAGCATAAAATAATTTCTTCTAGCTTATGATCGTGAACTTCTAGAAGCCATCACAATATTTGTAAGATTTAAAACTAAAACCGTAGTATGCAATATAGAAAAATTCTCCAAGGTCATTAATAATTTTTTTGAATTGCAAACAATATGACTTGTCGTGTATTTTAATTCAACAGCAGCTACCTCCTATACGACTTGCTATTTTCTATTGCATGCGTCCTACATTTCCTGATTTTTCCACAAGTATTTGCATGGCTTTTAATTTATAATACTACATTTCCAAGGAAATCTCTATGGGGGCTAGGAATCTATATTAGAGAGATTCACTAGGAAAAATTATTATTTTAGGCTTTTTAATACGTTTTAAGAACGTGGTATACTATATTTTTTAAATTTTAAATTGACGATAATATGCTTTACGGTCTTATGAATATATCTCTCTCTTTTAAAAATTTGATTCATCGTTTTGATTTTTTTTTTCATACAATTTTTTATGTTTTTTACTGTGATTTTGAATTATATTAAGGTAACAATTATCAAAAATTAATTTTATGGTCTTTTAATAAATATTTCAACTTCCTTAGATTGCTAATTTTCTATAACCTTTAGATAATACACTATTTCATGCAGATGTTTTCCGTTTTCGGAAATAATAATACAAGTAAATCACAAAATTGAGTCTATAAAACTTTGTAATCAACAGCATAGCACAAGAGTAAATTGGACCACAAGACGTCGGTTGAGCAAGTGGTTGTTGCGTTATATTTTTTATCATCCTGCAAAGAAAATTGAATATTTTAGAAAATCGGGGAAGTCATTGTTTTCAGTCCGATTTTCACAAAATCAAATTTCATCAAATGTCTAAGTTTTGAAGCTCTAAAAAGCTTTTCATACCATTTTCAAAGATGTCCATATGTCTTTACACATATGTATGTATGCGTGTGCATAGAGGAAATAGTTAGTATATCCACATGTTTTCTTCTATAACGGTGTCTAAGTTTAGTAAGTAAACATAAATATAAATCAATAACAATTATGACTTGCAATATGTCAAAAAATGACAATTTCTAAAATGGGTTTATAGGAATTTCCAAAATATGATTATAATCTTAAAAAGCAACTAAAAATTATAAAATTATAAGCAAGCATAAAAAGTTCTTTATATGAAATACATCTGACTCAACTTGAAATGCAATAATATTAAACCAAACTTCAAATTATATCAGTCTTGCGTTATGTCTAATGGGAAGGTAAAATGTTTTTTGTAAATAGTTTGATAAAGCAAAGATTTAATTTAGAAAAAAATATACTGGTACTCTAAAAATAAATTTAATAGGTATTGTAGTCAGATACAAAAATGGAGCAAATATTTATGATAGAAATCTTTGTGAAAAAAATAGTTATAAAAATTGAACCACCAGAAAAGGATGAATACGAGCTTAAACAGGAAGAGGAAGAGAAGCGAAAAGCTGAAGAAGAAGCGGCAATGAAAAAAGGAGCTAAGGAAAAAGAAAAGCCTAAAAAAGAACCACCAAGGCCTTCCGAAGAAGAACTAAAATTTATGAAATCTTGTTCTACTCAAATGAACTGTTTGCCACTTTTCGATTTTTATATAGCACACGATAATTTTATACCTCCACCACCACCAACTAAGGGGAACAAACAAGCTAAAGCAAAAAAAGGCATTATACTACCTTCGGAACCATTACCTGAACCTCCGTACAATGGCGTTGGAAATGCAATAATATTTCTATCTAGACCGTCTCAACTTGAAAAGCTCATGAAAGAAACCCCAATATATGTTGCGGTATGGAACAGGGACCAAGAACTTAACTGTGTAGGCTTTTGCTTGACCGCTTGGCACAAGTCTTTTATAGAAGCTTTACAAAAAGCAGCGGCTTTAAATCCTATGGATCTCGACGCAGCTGAATATAGGAACACAGACAAACCACATATTGTGACCAATACTGTTGAATATTTTAGACCTTTACAATGTGAGGAAGACTTAAAACTATGCGGTGAAATTGAGTTCCACGTTAGACTTACATGTATGGGCAATAGAGTTGTTACTTCTTTCATTGGTCTTTCAGAAATGGATCGGATACCTGGACGTAAGTATTTGCAAGATGATTTGAAACTTAAAGACTTAGAAGTTGTTAGGCATTGGGATGGCACAACTATAGAGAGTTTACCACCTGTTGCGTATTTCTTCGGCGCTTGCGACATACTTAAAGAGTCCACTAGACCAGATGAAGAAGAAAAGGTTTATGAAGATTTCGTGGCTCCCTATACAAATGAAGAATTAGCAATATTAGCAATGGGTTTCCCGAAAGGACCATGTGGAGGTCTCAACTGTTTACATAGAATGGAAAACCGAGGCAGTCAACACCAGTTTATTCCTGGGCAATTTAAATCTAAAGGAGTGTACATACCTGGGCAATTTGTTAATAAAAGAGATGTTCATGGACCCTGCGGCAGACTTGACTGTCCGCTAGCAAAGAAAGTCCGTGGCTATATAGCTAATGAAGGTAAATACAAAAAATGTAAAAAACCTTGTGATGAAGAATATTATTGAAATAAGATATGATTAAACGATCTGAATAGTCTATTTCTTGATTTAATTGTTCTAATATTCTTTTGTTTTGAATAATCTAATTTTTAAAGGGTTGAATTTTGAATATTAAGATCTTTGATAATGTGAATAAAAGTTTACCTATTAATTATGCTACAAGAACTTTTATTATTTATTTACTTTTTAATTCTTTATTATTACTTTCAAGACGGTAAATCATGATCAAAATAAGGAACAAAGAATTTTCATAAAACATTTGGTATGATTAGTGATAAGTCAACTTATTCTTGTACATTTTTTCCATATGACATGTCAATCGAATGAACTGTTTTTTTTTTAATAAAAAAATTGTGGGCGTTTTTTTTCTGATTAGAAAGAGAAACCATCGTCTGGCTCTGCTTTTCCTCTAAAAAATGCTATAGGGAATTGTCTCCTGTGTAATGTTGATTTCTATGAGGAATCTTACTTTAAAGCGATAAGGTACGAAATTTTATAAAGATAAAAATTATATGAATCTTAACATTTCATATTATTATATGCATAACTTTATATATATAATAGATACGCGCCTATTATAACTATAGGCGCTTATCAATTGCGATCATGTATAGATTAATTTCTTCTTCTGCGAGCATGAATCACCGATGTTGGAATGTGCAGACGCCGTTAAAGTGTATGCTTAATACTACTTCATCAGTTTTTTCGTAGCATTCCTCAAAAGACCAATATCTCCCTGTATTGCTTCGTATTGATTCATCGCTTTAATATATCAATACTTTGACATTTCAAATGATGCAACGACGTGTTAATATGAAGAAGTATATTCTTACATATAACTTCAATTTTTTTGTACAAGAGCATGTTTCCAATTTTTAAATCTCACTATATACTGAAGCTGTACAATATTGATAGAAAGAAAGTAAATATTTAATTGTGAATATTTATTAGTTAATATGTTTAGAATGGTCGATCTGAAATTGTTGTGAAAATTTGATAAAACCTTATAACTTTTGATTTGATACTTACTGTCGGATGTCGCCTAAGGATGGCGCTCATTGCATATACAAAAATATGTTACAGATCACAATAATACAGAACCATTTACCCTAAATCTTTCATATTTCTCGCACATAATGAAAAGTTGTCGATAAGTAGAACGTTATACTTTGATTTCCTTTCAATCTGTAAGATCGTAATTTGAACGGTCAGGATACATCGCAACTATCCGTCATCCGATCCGAAGTGTAATTACTTATTTATATGATATTCTCTTAAAGGCCGTAGCGGCTTAATGATTAAGCTCGTTGCCTTACAACTAGGAGGTACTAAGTTCGATCTTCACCATGAGCGAATTGGCCAATGATCTACTTTTAGTCAAACTATACCAAAAGCTCTGTGCCACCGAAAGCACCGCAACTAGTGATCGTATTAATTGACCATGGTTGTTGGTTGCTCCCCGATCCGCGCTGGGCCACTTGGACTTCGAGCCCGTAAACCCTCAAGATATTGTGAGAGAGTGTACCTGAACAGTGCGGTGGTTATACAAGAAAAAAATCTGAACCGTGTATTTCTTGAAATACTAATCTTGATAATTCTAAACAAAGAATAGTTTTGTGATTGACATTTTTGTGATGCAAATAGCTATAAATTCAAAACTATCCAAATATCTTATTTAGTAATCGCCAATGTTCCCCTTGTTAAATCTGACAAATCCGTGTAGATACAAAAAAAACTTAAATCCGCCATCGGTTAACTGCAACGTGCTTTCACTTTTGACCACCGAACCGTGTCTCGATGCACAAATGACTGAGTGTGTGTTAAGCAACGTCTGATCATAATCTCGATTCTTCTTCACTGTAAATGCAAATTCTGAGAAATTGAGAAATGGGTTCAAAAAGTCGACCCGTGCTCCACATAACCATTAGTGTGTAATTTTGACACTAGCCGGTGCAGATTTCACGGTGCGCGCGCGCAGATAAAAGTGCTCGTTATGAGAAATTAGGATACATTATTGTGCTTTTTATGTGTATATTACGGGTAGCGACGTGCTGGACGATGTGCTAAAATTTATTTAAAACGTACATTACTGTTTCTTATTTTTTTTGTTACATTCTTTTAAATGTTACGAGATGAAAATATTGTAGGTTAAAAATAAATTCAAAATCGTGGGCGAAGGAATAAAAATACGAATGTTGCCAAAATAATGACTGTATAAATATAATGGGTGCATTTCTAAGAAAAAATTGTTGAATATATTATTTCGGTGTCAGTTGTGCATATAATTATGTGTGCATTTGTTGTAAGTATATATTTCCTTTTTGATCCTTTGACGGCTGTGGTCAGATATATCCGACAATCAAAATTGTGACAGAGGCCAGTGCCGGATACATCAGAGCAATTGTTATTTTTAGTTTTTTGTTTATACTTTATTTTCATGTAATTAAAAACAAAAATAAAAATGTATATGATTGTAATGAATCAAATAGTTTTATTAATACATAACTTAATCTTATATTTCAACCCAGAAACATCATATTATCATGACAAAAAACCCATTTTATTCAATGCAAATCATCGATTTTCTTATATGTTCAAAAAGCGAAGGTCGGATATTTTCGACAGCAGTGGTGCAAGGTAGCCTTACTTTTTTTTGTTATGTTATAATTTCATTGTTCCAATAGCTTTGACGTTACCGAGGAATTGATTTAGAAATTTCCGATTTGAAACTCAATAAGTGAAATTTAGAAATTAATTCTACATGAAAAATTATTATTTTATATAGTATAGTCGAAGGATAAACAAGCAAGCGAGCCATCAGAGAGTAGATGGCCACCGCCGCCCATGTTGTTTCCCAATCCCAGAGGAGTCATCAATGCGTTGCCGGTCTTTTGGGTAGGAATAGGACAGGAGGAGGAGGGATAGAATAATTGAAGGAGGGAAGAGGGAACTGATGGAGGGGAAAGTGAGGTGATGGAGGAGTGAGTTTGGCATAGAAGGAGGAAGGGAGGGCGCCATCGGAACACACACTCACCGGATGGAAATCAACGGCAAGAATTTTTGTTTCACGTCTGTATTCTGTGTATTTCATTGGTCGTGCCAGCCCATTTTCGTATTGTATCCAAGTCGACTACAGCATGGCTCTACCACGTATTTTTTTTAATAAATGACTACTATTGATATTAAATAAATACTAATATAATAAAAGAGATTTGGAATTAATTCTTTACGTTGTATGAATTAAATTCATACATTTAAATTTGTAAATCACTAAGAAATTACAACGTATTTAATACCATAACTAGACAGATACAATTCGTCTTTACTCTGAAAGTCAACGTCGGAAAAATTCGGTCGTTCGTGACATATTTTTGTTGTCACTATTATGCATACGATTCTTTAAATTTTCTTGGTACTTTCAGAGCCCTTATCGAAAATAATCGACCGTTTCATAGGTCACAGATTATTTGATCATTCAACAAGTGTTGTTTGCTTAATACACCTTACCAAAACAAAAAAAAAAGCGTATATTTATAAAAAGCTTATAAAAACTAAGTTTTTTTTAAATTTACCGGCATATTTTCTGTGCAATCTCTAATTTTATTATATTTTTGGTGTATTTATAATTGAATAGCTATATTTATGATATTCTTGTACGATATTCTTGTACTTATCAAGTTTTATTAAATTCCTTGTAGTTAGGTCATATTTATATGGTTAGTGTTCTGTGTTTTCTCATATGTTATTAATTTTTATATTAGGTACTAATTATTTGAAAACAAAAGAAGGCATCATAGTACGTCACGGCAAATGAGAAACATAGAAATCGACGGTTATTGGAAGAATTTATATTAAATAAATAATACTATCAAATAAAAGTATCAAATAAATATTAAGTAAAATAAAAGTGTAGAGCTATGTTATTACATACATTGTTATTATTTACGAAGTACCGTACAACGTACATAACTTTAACGCTGTAAATTCGTCACGAAAGCGTTGCGATAGCGTAAAATCGGAACACGGTGGAGAAGAAGGAAAGGTCGGAGAGCGTAATACCTACGCAGTATATCGTTCGCAGCCAATTCAGAGCGGCAAAGTTTCGTGCGTTGTCCTGTATATGGTACACGTGCTTCGCGCACACAAGGTAGTAGAGAGTGACGGCGGAGAGCGGGCGTGACGACACAAGAGAGCGTCATGCCGTTTGCCGTCACGGTCGCTGTTGAAGCGTGCCAATAGATGTTTCACATTAAAATACTATTATCATCATACTCACTGTCAACAAGGATATTGATTAAATTACACAACATTTTATGAAAACTGGAATAGTCCTATTAAATAGTTATCTAAGTTTGTCTACAAGTCATAACGTGATATGACGCAAATCGCCATAAAATAGCTTTCGGTGGCAAACGTCGAAAAAATAATATTTGTGAACCATTTACCACTTATTGTTATGTCGAAAATTCTTAGTTTTGATTATCTATATACGAGAAATGTTTCGGGTAAGACGCATTTATTCGCATATTATGCGAATTCATAGGTTAGAACAATATTTTCAGCTTTACGAAAGAACATCAGTTTGGTGAATGTAATGCACCAGGATGAAGGAGAACTATTTATTTTGCATGGTGATAACGGCGCGAGATATGATTAAGAAGTACCAGATAACAATCGCGGCAAGGGTGTCGCGTGTGTTACGGTTTTTAAACGGTTACTTTTTTGTCAATAAAATAAAAATCGATAATTGGACACTTCACAAAAAAGTGATGGTTCTAACAGTAGGTATTTTGAATGCAGATTTGGATGTCAAAAGATTAAAGACAGTTTTAAGTTAAGAAGAATTAAAATTTGGTGATAGTTATAATGTCGTCCAATAGTTATTTGCATATTACAGGTAGTTCCTAAACATTTTTTTTTATTTAGCTGATATTCTAGTATGCTGTACAATTTTTGCCACAATCGCAAATAGCATTCTGAGAATTCATTTTCTGAGGTCAATTACATTTTTCATTCAAAGATACATAAGACACCTGTATATCTGTATATCCTAAATGCAAAATAAAATTTTAAAAATTTATAAATTGCAATATCGTTTTTTTTGCATTCTCGAACTCGTGATCAAATTGAGATACTTAGGGTCCCGTCCTTGTTGAAATGTTAACCAATTATTGTACACGTATTTTGCTCGATTTCGCGATAATAATTAGATTAACATAAACAATTACTTCTTACCCTTAAATAATGTTTCTACTCTTGATGGCATTCATGAACTTAGTTTTAACCTCAAAATACCGATTAATTATATTTTGAGAGTTTATTTTAATTTTCTTTTTACAATATTTAATCGAGTAAAATGTTTCAGATTGTCAGTTTTGAATAAATCTTATATTTATATATTTGTTGTTTTGTTTATATTCGGAAATGTTCGAAGCTACTGATCGACTACTATATATATATTCAGTAACAGCCTTCTGCTTTTCTACGGGTTTGCTTTTCATGTTGTCTCAATGCTAGAACTCCTAATAGAGTTATTTCGTAACTGTATGTTGTTTGAATGCTTTATACGAAAAGGTTTTTTTTTTGAATAATTTTATTTTGCATAGAATGCGTTATATAGATCATATAAATTAAAATACAAAGCCCTTCATCGAATTCGCTTTCAAGCACCTACCATTATACCATTATAATGATGAATATTTAATGACAGCTCATATCTAAGTCACGTTGCACCCGTTGATTAGGTTAATATATTCAGAATGCAATCGTGAACAATACTCCATTATGCATTTGTATACTGACACATATATTTCAAGGTCTTGCCACCGGTGACTGGTTAACCTGTGATCATAAAAAAAGTGATGAAACGCCTTTTGTATTTGTCCATAATATTTTCAAATGTACATTGATTTACTGTTAAACTACATACGAGGTGTTAAAATTAATTGTTATATTATATACAAAGTCAAGTTATGCATTAATTGTAACACTTTGCAGATATACCGTGATATTTATATTTTTATACAATACTACCTATCGTAACATCCCGCTTCGCTAGCCATTGTGGGTTATGAAAGTAAATAAAAAAAAAACCACGGAAGGCGTATAGACTTAAAAAATAAATAGTCTAAAACCATTTACATATGATCTCGCGCCGATTGGTCATCGCCTCATACCAACAGGTTCAGTAGTTTTTTCGTAATTGCGAGACAACGAAATGGATTTTCGTTATATATTAGTGGCGTTTTTTAAAGTGAATCATTTATTGATTACAACATTATGCCTTCATCGAAACATATACTTTTATATTGTTTTCTTAAGCAAAATATTTTTTTCTTATAAGCCATGTTTATTGAAAAAATAAATTAATATATTACATGAATGGTATCAAACCGATAATGGCTTTATCAAAATTGATTCAATACCTACCAATAATCTACCTCGTAGCAAAATTTATATTTAAAAATTTTTATAAATAGTATTTCATGAATATGGATATTTTGTAGTTTGTCATGCTTTTGTTGTATGTAGAGTAGGAACTTTTTAAAAGTATTTTTAAGTATTTAAAATTATTACAACATACCTATGTTGTAAAATTTCATATGAACTACGCAAAGTACCAATATGATATTGTACAATTTGTTTCAATAATTTAGTGAGTTAAGTGCCTCGAAATTATTCTTATATTAATATAACAAATCTTTCACTTATATAAGTACTTAGCTTCTCATGATTTTCAATGACGTAGTAAACGCCTTTTGCGATGGAGGAAGCAAAATGTTACAATACGTGAAAGCCTTCTCATAGAGCCTTAAAGAGTAAATGAGAGTTGATTCCTTCTGTTTTTGCCTACAATAATATATCGCACTCATTTATTCTAAAAAGAGTGGTAAAAGGTGGTAGTGGGTCAGTGGTTAACAGCATCGACTTCGGACCAGGAGGCACCGAGTTTGATCGTGACCACCTGCGAATTTACCAATGAATATTTAACTCAAGTCAAATGAAAACCACACGTTCCGTGTCTCGGTGTACTACATTAAGACGCCGGTCCGAGACATTTTTATTGTATGGCTACGACGATCATTAAACCTCCGATACGCAGTACCCTTCCCACTGACCAGTGGGGAGGACCTTGGATCCGAACCCTCAATCATAAATTAAAGAGATCGTGGGAAGGAATGCCTTATCAGTGGAGTAAATAGCACGTGGTACAAAAACTCTAAAAAATTATAATAACTTAGCGTTTGTAGTTAGTAATAAGATAATATTTAGACAATGGTAGTTGTCGGTATTTTGTATAAATGTTTTAGAACTTCTTAAAATGAGAATGAAGTTCTTCACTACTACCTTTGGACATATATTCATATATTAACATGACTGAAAATTTAAAAGAAAAAATGTGCTTCAAAAAACTTAAAAATGCTTAAGAGAAACAGTGATCGACATAAACTCAGTACTAAAATTAATATAAACTCTTCTTACAAGTTGTAAGTAAAATTACAAATTTATTTAGAGGGCTCTGTGAGTGTTCAATAAGGGCTCTGTGGATATAGAAGATTTATAGTTATATAAATTTAAGCTCATTATTAAACAAACACTCAGTAAAAATGGGTATTACATAACTTATGAATATTTTGAAGACAAAATATCTATGGTCATAATCAGCTCGACTTTTTACAGGGCTGTTACATTGAGTAATAGTTTTGTATTTATTTTGGTGTATATATATTATAAGTTTTTAATAGGGCTTCTCATCAAGTTTTTTGCTCGTTCTTTTTGAGGAAAAATCGTCTCCGTGTGGTAGCGTAAATTCGCAAAAATATGAAATAACGATATTATCAATATGAATTTGACATAGGTACTCAAAGTTAGTATACCATAAGTACCACCCAATCGCACGACGACAAGCGCTCGCCGTCGCGCGGCCGCTAGAGGTCGTCCGAGCGGCGGCGGCCCGTCGACGTCGTCGGTGACTCATCGGCCGGCTTCGAAACCTTTTCGACTACACAAATATTGTATGTTTGCCGGTCGTATCTAGCAACTGGTTCTGTGTTGCGTGTTTACTTTGACGTAAAACGTTTTACGATTTTCAAAGACACGGACGGACGACGCGCGCAACCCGACGCGGGTAATGTTTAAATATTGAAAGAAATAATTTTATTTATAGCGCGATGTGACGTCGAAAGAATAATTATTTTTCTTAACACACGCCTTGTGTGATTAACTTCAAAGTGCCTCTACAAGAAATTAGCGTACTTTTTTGGCAAAATATATAATACGAAATATAATATTCCTTTGGTGGGAATCAAATACGTACAATTTTTGTACAAACAACCAAAAAAAACAACGAAGGGATATGGTGAATACCGCTAGTAACATTTGCAACTCCAGAGGAGTCACCGATGCGTTGGTCGGCCTCTTGCGTAGGAATAGGATATCTGATGTTTTTTTTTTTTTGTAGTTCTCCCGGAAAGGGGTAGGGGAAGGAGGAGAAAAACCCATTATGGGCCGTCCATGTGCCCGGCACACAGGTGTGTCCGACTCTCACAGACTAAAAACCTCCTGAACAACTTGAAACTGCGGTGGCGCAAGCAGAACGCCGTGACGCCTTCATCTAGAACGCGGCCATTTCGACATAGTGATGCCGTCGGCGCGTGACTGCCCTATGGGTGTCTTGTATATTTAAACAGACACCTCGGCATAGGAGGTCACGTGAAGTTTACAGCACGGACTGCAACTTCAAAGGGGGACTCCGGGAGGCGCGGGTAGCGCACCGGTTGGATGACCTTACAAGGTCGTAGTGATTGGGATATCTGATGCAGGGAGGAGTGTTCTTATAGGCAGGGGAGGAGGCTGATGGAAGGAGGTGGTCGGGCAATGGGGAGGGGTTGAATAATTGAAATTCTTATTCAGTGGACAAATAGCAACAGCGTGAACTGTTGCTTCACGCCTGTATTCTGCAAGTGTTGCATTTTTCCGGTCGGGTCGGCTCATTTTCAGTTAACCACAACATGGCTCTACCAGGCATCATTTATAGAACACTCATAAAAACCTGAGGTACTTGCACACACTAATGAAGAAATATTGAGTCTTGTATTGTGTTCAACATTTCAGTGCTTCGTAGGAGATGAATGATAAATTCTTACGAAAGTTTAGAACAATTTATTGAAATGTTTTGTTACAACCATTTATACAATTTCTTTCAAATATCACTCAATTGTGTAAGTCAAAAGTGATTGCAATTTAGTAAATCCGCATTGCATTATTAAGAGTTTTAAATTGAAATATTTCTATCATAAGATATGTTATTTACGACTACTTTTAAGGTAAATTTGAAATGCAAAGACAAAAACGTGAATATTTTTATAAATAAAGCAAACAGTCGTAATTTCCCATCGAGATCAACTTTAGAAGTTGACGTAAAAATACTTATTTGAGAATAGCATTTACAACATGCTGACGTAATAACGAAGTTTTCTTTTTCAGCTTTTAGAAAAGATAATTTTAAAGTTTTACAAATTCAATGAGCCCACTCACTGATTCGCATAAAATTACTTTTTACTACTCAACGGCCAAGTTCAACGGTTGGAAGTCAGTTTTGCGGTCATAAATAATTCCAATGGTGTCAAAATACATCCCTATACGTAATCTAAGTGTACTTTCTGAAAAACATTCAAACATGTGTATGTTCACTCACAAATAGAAAGAAACGCATACCGAAACGATCTAGTCACTATACCAAGTTTTGCAAACTCGGAATAGCATGAATAGGATTTGTAGCACATTTGAAAAAAAATATTATAGGTGTCATCTAAATTAGACAAATCGACACGTTAACGCAAGACGTGGGTAAGCGCTAGTGCTGCATAATGTTGTATTAGTCAAAGAGGTGATAAAACTGCGCGATCACGATGAGGTAGGTGGTGCTGAGGCTCAGCAGGCCGAGGGGCAGGCGCATGTCGACGGGCACCACGCCCCACAAGCACAGCGCGGGCGGACGCAGCGCCATGAACTTCAGGAAGGTTTTGATATCGTCCTTTTCTTTAAGGTCTGGAATGAGGATAATGATATTACTTCAGAAAAAAGTCAAACGAAAAGTACCTAGATGATTATATAAAACAATTAATTTTTTATTTATAATAATATAATAATAATAATAATTATATCTTCGGTCATATATACACAGCACCGTCTGGTTCCAAACTAAGCAACGAGGCTTGTACTATGGGTACCAAACAGTTGATGTACTACATACATATTTTTTTTTATAAATGTATACGTATAAATACATAGAAACACCCAGACTCAAGACAAACATTAATTTTTAATCAAATAAATAAATGTTTGTCTTGTGCGGGAATCAAACCCACGACTCCAGCGCAACAGGTAGGGTCACTACCACTGCGCTAATCAGGCAGTCAAATGTATTTGACTGCCTGATTAGCGTCAGGCAGTCAATTTGTAATTATATCACCGAGCTATGAAATCAAATAATAAGAAGTTATTTGAATAAGTTACAAATAAGTTACAAAGTTACAAATAATAAGAATATTTGTGTTTTCATAGTAACATCCATCATTTACATTTTGTCAAATTCAGTTGCTGTGTTAAGAATTTTTTTCACATAAATCGGCTATAATAAATAAGGATAGTTGAATTTTCCAGTATCCATTTACCTTTTGTCAAATACAATCGATGAGTCAAGGTGT